>ML781718.1:435036-491907 GCA_009831015.1 Picea engelmannii
GGTGCTCTTGTAGATTTGTACTCTATTCAGTTGTTGCTAATAAACCCCAAGGATTGTAGTCCGTAATAAAAAGAAAATTGTACATACATCTTGTGTTCTTTGTGTTCATTGTGGTGATGACTTGTTAATGATATATTGCTGATATATGTTGCTGATATGTGCTCACATATAAATGGTTATAAATGACAACAATGGGTAATGAATAAATGCTGAATGCTAATTGATGAGTTTTTGTGCAAGAGGGAAGTTTTGGGAAAAAGAACCCCACACTCATTCACCCCCCCTCTAAGTGTGGTAGGTGTGTCCAACAGGGGATGTGTACTTGGATTCTTCAAGCACACATGCAGATCATGAGGTATGGTTGGTTGACTCAAGTGTATCCTTTCATATGACTCCCCACAGGGAGTGGTTCTATGAATATGAAAGGTATGATGGAGGTAATGTTTTCCTAGGTGATTATTCAACAACCATAATAACAGGACAAGGAAAAATCAAGTTTAGGTTCATAGAAAAATATTTGAAAAGGAAACCTATAGGATGGTTTCAGGAGAGATGGTGTTTCTAAAGAAAGTTTGGTTTGGAACTCTGTATAAGTTTCAAGGAAGCACTATTAGTGATGGGTGTAATAGTTCCATTGTTCATGATATTGGAGTTGAAGAAGAAAGAACCCATGTAGTCTCTGGAGAAAATTTTATTCTATGGAATCAAAGACTGGGGCATATCGAAGAGAAGGGTCTTCGACTACTACATGGTAAAGGTATGGTTGAAAGTATGTCTAACTACTCTCTGTATTTTTATTTCTGTGAACATTATGTATTTGAGAAGCAAAATCAAGTAAGATTCCTCTCTGGTGCAATGAGGGAAGAAGGAATTTTAAAGCTAGTTCACAGTGATGTGTCTGGACCTATGTTGGTTCCATCATTGGGAAAATATGTGTAATATGTATCATTTATATATGACTTTTAGAAGAATACTTTGATATATTTCCTCAGGAAGAAATTTGAAGTCTTTGATAGGTTTAAAGAGTTTAAGGATCTTGCTGAGAATCAAACATAGAAAATAATTAAGGTGTTGAGGACAGATAATGGTGGAGAGTTATGTGGGGATGAGTTTGAATAATTCTATAAGAAGTGTGGTATATAAAGGAATAATATTACTCCATATACACCTTAGCAGAATGGAGTTGCAGAAAGGATGAATAAGACGCTGATGAAAAAATCAAGGTGCATGCTCAATGGTGCAGGGTTAGGGAAATAATTATGGGCAAAGGCATTGGGTACTGCATGTTACTTGGTCAATAGATCACCCTCATCAACACTGAATGGCAAGACTCCACAAGAGGTATGGACTGGTAAGAAACCTTCTCTCACACATCTCAAGGTATTTGGATATAAATCCTATGTCCATGTTCCAAAGGAAAACATGAGTAAGCTATATAAGAAGGATGAAAAGTGTATCTTAATTGTGTATAAAGATGGTCTCAAAGGTTATAAGATTTGGAACCCAAAAACTAAGAAGGTTGTGTATAGTCAAGATTTGATATTTAGAGAAATGAAGGATGTTGTTAAACAAGAATTCCTACCAATTAAGGAAGAACTAGAGAAAATAGAGTTTGACTTAAAGGATGATGAAACAGACTCTATAAACGAACATGAATCAGAAGAAGAAAATCCTCATACTCCAGTATTGAGGAGATTCATTCGAGAAAGAAGGCTACTGGAAAGGTATACTCCATTTGATTTCTGTTCAAATTTTTCTTTGTTTATTACTGATGATGATCCTATAACTATTAGGTACGTAGTGGATTCAAAGAATGGAATTCTCTCGAAAAAGGCCATGGATGAAGAAATGGAATCCTTGGATAAGAATGAGGCTTGGGATCTAGTGGAGTTTTCAACTGGAAGAAGTCCCATTGGAAGCAATGGATATTTAAAAATAATTTGGATGTAGAAGGAAAAGTGGAGAAATACAAAGATCGGTTAGTAGAAAAGGGTTATTCCCAAGTTGAGGGAATTGATTTTGGTGATATTTTTTCTCTTGTTGCCAAGTTAACTTCTATAAGATTTTTGTTATCTGTTGTTGATGCATTTGATTTTGAATTAGAACAGGTGGATTTTAAGACAACATTCCTACATGGGGATAAGATGAAATCTATATGAAGTAGCCAAAAGGATTTGTTGTGAAGGGAAAGAAGAAGTTGGTATGTAAGCTGAAAAATTCTATGTATGGTTTAAAACAATCACCAGGGATGTGGTATAAAAAATTTGATACTTACATGATGGGACTTGGCTTCACAAGAAGCAAAGAGGATCATTGTGTGTATTTTAAATTGATTGGTGATCATTGTATTTATTTGGTATTGTATGTGGATGGCATGTAGTTGATAGGAAACAACAAGGAGATTATCCAAGATGTGAAAACGCAATTGTCCTCTAAATTTGACATGAAGGATATAGGTGCTTCAAATTTCACTTTGGGCATCGAAATTAAAAGAGATTGGAAAAACATGAAACTTTGGTTAAATTAGATAAAATATGTCGAGGCAATATTACAGAGGTTTAATATGAAGAAATGTAAACCGGTCAAGGTTCCTATTCCTGTTGGTGTAAAGTTATATGTGGATCAGTGTCCCAAGACACAAGAGGAGGAGGAGGAAATGTCTCGTGTTCCATATGTGAGTGAAGTTGGAATTTTGATGTATGAAATGGTATATACTAGACCAGACATTGTACATGCAGTGGGAGTTTTGAGCAGGTATATGTCAAAACCAGGGAAGGAGCATTGGACAATAATAAAAAAGGGTTTTCGGGTATTTGCATAGAACTTATAGCTATGGATTGTGCTACCAAGGAAGACCGGGATTGAACATAGTGTTGGATATACATGCCATTATGGATGCAGACTGGGATAGAGATATGGATAGTAGGAGATCTACAAGAAAGTATGTTTTTAACCTGCTTGGAGGAGAAATCAGTTGGATGAGAAAAAGACAGGTTGTAGTGGCACTTTCAAATAAAGAAGTTGAATACATGGTAGCTACTCATGCAAGTAAGGAAGCAATATGGTTAAAATATTGTGTTCAGGTATTGGGTTGGTACAACAAGCTGTAAGGATAGATTGTGAAAGTTAGAGTGCAATTTTTCTAGTGAAGAACCCATCTTATCATTCAAAGACAAAGCATATTGATATTAAATAACACTTTGTGAGAGACATGGTTGAAGAAAAGAAAGTGTTTTTGATGAAAGTGAACACTTTGAATAATGTTGTAGATTCATTAACAAAATATGTGAGCACTGAGAAGTTCTCTTGGTGTAGAGGATTCATGGGCATTGTTTCCTTAGATTGTTGACTATGTAGCCCTGTAACCCACTATATGCAAAGAAAACAAAAAGTGTGAGAATTTTGGGTATGTTTTATATTCTTTGCCAGAATAGAACTAGTGTCTATGTTGTATTAGGCATGAAGGGGGGTGAAGGGGGGTGATGGCCCCCCCACATGGGGTTTTGGGGGCATCACCCCCGAGAAATGTTTTTTCCTCGGGAAATGTGCTGCATTTTTTCCTTGATTTTCATGTCACCTCATTTTTAGTGTCCATTGTTGGGTAGTTTTTTGGCACATGGTTTTTTTCCAATGGTTTTCTATTCCCGGTTAAGGAATTAGGGTTTTTGACTAATCCAGGTCATTGGTTTAAGGTTTTGGATGTCGTTGGCTCTTATATGTATATTGTATTCTACACAATGTAACACTATGAATGAATATAGAATATGTTGGTTTCCCTGGTTTTGGGTTTCTAGGGGAAAAATATATGTGTAATGTGTGTATTTTCCATTGTATCTTTTATGTTCATTTACTGAAAATTTGTTTGCAGTAAATATTGTACAAGGTTAAAATCTACATGAACTACCAAATTTAATGTGTAAAAGAAGATCAAGAGAGATGGAGAGACATAATAAACCATAGGCTTCATAACATTTTTTAAACCACTTCATATTTTCATCATCTAGTATAGGTTCAAATTTAATCCCCATCGTGATTCTAAATAATCCTCTACTCCTAAAAAAAATAGCATATTTGATTTCCACTCATGGTAATTAAATGGTGTAAGAATGGGAAATTGAATTCAATCCATTTCTATAGGATTCATGCTACTATGGAATATATTTTTGTAGTTGAGGGAAGGAAGCTTCATAAAAATGACCCTACTATGGAACCATGATTTCTATAGCATAAATCTAGTTGCTTTATGGACATTAAATAAACTATCAAATAGAGCATTTTGTAGCATAATACAAGAGTGTTTACAACACCATTAAGTGACTATAGAATAGAGAATCTAGTAGTGTAATAGAAGGATTCCTTTAAATCTGTGAAAGATACTTCAATAGCATAAATAAAGAGTTTTTTCACCATCACAAAGATATTGTGTAGGAGTGACTTGTTTACAATAATAGAAGTGGGTTCCCACACCAAGAAATTGTCTCCTAATCATGCATGCAATTTTTTACCATACCATGAAGAATTTCCCTAGGTAAGTAGGTGATATTTTTTGTGATATCCACATAATGTGCACCAACAAATTAATCCACAACAAATCCCCCACAAAACTAGACGTGTTGCAAAACTAGACTATTGCAAAAGAGTATTGATATGCTCATTAATTGACTTATCTACAAAAAAATATTGGTCTAAGTAGTACAAATGCAAGTGTTTTCTAGAGAGGTTCTATAAACAAATGCATGCCATGAATCTCTCATTAAATCAAGGAAGCAAAACAAATCTAAGATTAATTTCCTATGTGTATGAAAACACTAAAGAAAATAATGCATGCAAGGCAAAAATGACACTAAATAAAGTGTGTTGAAGTAAGAAAGTGCATTTGCATATGCACCAAAACTTATAGACAGTTGCAATTCACATATTTTGATAGATACATGAATGAAAAACAACTAAACGTGTTTTTTCACCCTATCTTTGACTTTGAAGTTGCAATATTGGGTGATAAAACTATTTCATGTGATGGGAAATAGAATAAGGTAGAATTGGGCCTCCACAATTAGGGATAGAAGTTAAGTTAGAGTGGCTACACAATTAGGCTACTGATAGGGATAGAAGTTAAGTTAGAGGGGATCACTAACAATGGAGAGAAAATCGGTATGTTTCTTCCAAAAGTCTAAATGGGTTGTAGAGCACTCCCAATGGACGGATTTGAATTAGGTTTTCAATTTAGGGGATGATATGGTTGGATTTGAATTGGGTTTTCTATTTGAATTGGGTTTTTGTGTAGAAATTTCATTGTATGTAATGTTAAACTAAATAATTGTGTCTCAATTTGTTATCGAACCTATAAGTCCTTTGATGATAGTACTAAACTGATATCACTTCACCATATTGTCTCATTTGAACCAGCAAAGTAGTATATACAGTAAAAGCATCTCCTACACACTATACAAAAAATTCCCATAACATATATCTAGTTTCTTGTTCAAATGAAAAACTTAGTGTTATGTAAAATAAAAAGGAAGAAATAATCCTTTACTTGATTGCTGAATATTCTTGAATATCAGCCTTGCCACAAATAGGTGAAAGATGTACCAATGATTTCCCATATGTTAACAAAAGTGAATGGTTGATTGTTTTTGCTAGATTTTGGATGAAGCTTCCCATATATATGCTTCTGCACCTTTCCCAGTAATGTTTTGAAATTTTTGTTGGATGTTGGATGAATCTCTAACTAGATAACAATAACGCCAATGACCACCTTTGATTTTCCATCTTATGTTATACTTTATAAAGTTTAAGTTCTTGTGAATTATTTTCATTGAAATATCATAGTATTGTCAATTGATCCAGATAGTAATAAATCAAGAAATTATTTCTTTGCTTGAAACTTCTTACTCCTTCCCATAGCTAGTTTTCATCGAAGTTGAAATTATTCCATTTCATTTTCCTCTTGCATGGTTTAAAGAGTTGAGTCGAAATGCCATCAGTTTCACAATCACTCCTTTGAGTAACAACAACCTAAAATCAAGCGCTAATTAAAATTTATCTAGCGACTTTTCTAGGGCTCTTCAAACCCATCTTAGCTTAGGTGTAGAGATTTGGAATAGGATTGTGAGAATAAATTTCCAACGATGCTAAAGAAACATAAATATTTGAGTTAGGGAGTGAAATCCAGTTTCTATATCACTGACTTTGGGAATCCCTTATAACAAAAGGGTCAAGCACAAGGTCGCATTGGGGCTGACAGAGTAATCAAACCTGCTTTGTTGGTATTGGTGTTGACTTTCGACTTCCCCCCCTCTACTTTGGTATAATAGGTGGTACCATAGAGGCCATAATATTTTAGACTTCCTACCCAATGTGATAACACAGGGAAGGTGGTGTTGTACCTCAGATTGATATTGGCTAGAATCACTTAGACTCCTTGGAGGGTTTTCCACTACTCGGTGAGGTAACTTTCACCAGGGTGTTAGTTCATTAAGAAGGTTGTCAACATTGTTGTTCGTTAAGAAGGGTGTTAGTTCAGTTAGGGGGAGCAACCCCAGATGGAAATATACCTTTTCCATTGATGACAAAGGGGGGATATTTATCAAATGCAGAGGATAGAGCAGAGGACAGAGGCATGGTTTTAGGGGGATCATAAGTGATATGATTTCAGTGTTGCATCAGAATGTTTCCATCAATGCCAAAGGGGGATATTGTTGATTAAGGTTGGTTGTCATTGATGTCAACCCTTGAAGAAAACCCCGTAGCACAAAGGTTTGGGTAATTAACTCAAGTTTTTTTTATGTAAAGATGACTCATTATTGTCTTGTCATGGTTGATAAGAAGTAAAGATGGATGAACTCCAAAGTGGTCCCCTTATGGTGAAAGCCCTCATAGGAAGATTCTTTGTGGAGTGAGAGAACCCATGCTTGATGGTGGAATAATGAGATGAAGGACAATGAATTAAATTGAGTTAATTACCCAAACCTCTTTGCTACGAGGATTTCTTCAAGGGTTGACATCAATGGAAACCAAACTTAATCAACAATATCCCCCTTTGGCATTGATGGAAACACTCTGATACAACACTGAAATCATATCACTCATGCTCCCCTTGGAACCATGCCTCTATCATCTGCCTCTATCCTCTGCATATGATAAATATAAGAAACAAATGCGGAACCATGTAATTATTCAAGACATATAAGAAAAAGCATTTCTTGGTTTTCTCTCGCTTTGGGTTTCCACGTAAAACACTGGTGTACTGTGTATGTGTATGATTGTTCATTTGTTCATTGCTTATTTACTTTGTAGTTATTGGATGATAATGCTACATTGATATAACACTTGGATTATATGGTTCAAAATGATTAGATTTCTCTATTACAGATTCACCCCCCCTCTCAGTAATCCAACAATTGGTATCAGAGCAGGTTCCTTCAGAAATCGGTTTAACCATTGAAAGGTAGATCATAGAGAGAAACAACTTGTACAAAAATGGAATACCACAGTTTGATGGAAAGAAGTATTCTTTTTGCAGCATAAGGATGAAGACATATATACAGGACCATGGATTTCAAGTTTGGAAATAAATTGTAGATGGATACACAACACTAGCAGTTCCACCAACAAATAACAAAGCAGTGAAACTTGGTGAGAATAATTCCAAAGACAAAAATGCACTTTTGAATGGTTTCAGTGATACAGTATTCACCAAAGTTTCACGTTGTAAATCTGCTAAAGAGATTTGGGACGAGAATTGAAATATTAATGAAGGACATACAAAGGTCAAAGAAGCAAAGCTTCAAACTTACATAGGTAAGTTCGAACAACTAAAAATGAAGGAAGATAAAAATATTGCAATCCACTTCTTACGAGTCGATGAAACAGTGAATGCAATCATAGGATTGGGAGAAGAAATTGTAGAATATGTAATTGTTCAAAAGGTACTAAGATCTCTTCCTATGAGATTCAAACCTAAGATATCAGCACTAGAAGAAATATCATATCCAAAATCAATAAGCATGGACGAACTTCATGGAATCTTCATAGCATATGAAATGAGAACTGAACAGGAAAATCTAGATGTTAAAGAAACAACCTTCAAATCATCCAAAATATCAAAGCAAAATAAAAAAACAACAAGAAGAATATAGCAGCAACAGTGATGTCTCGGAACATGATGAAGAATTGGCCAACTTCATTAAAAGATTGAACAAGGGAACCAATGATATTTATAGAGGTAAGATTTCTTTAATTTGTTTTAATCGTGATGGTATTGGTCACTTTTCTAAAAGATGTCCTCATAAGAAAAAAAGAAATGATGAAGATTACTCAAAAGTAAAACACACATATAAAGGAAAAAGAACTACAAATAAAGTTTTCAAGAAAATCTTATGCACCAAAGAAGACAACTCGTCATCAAATGAAGATGAAGTTAGTGATAGTGAGACATGAAGAGTTCTATTCATGGTAGTAAAAGACTTTGACGAAGAAGAATCTAAAGAAGAATATGAAGAAGCTGAAGAAGGATATGAAGAAGTCAAAGAAGAAATTGAAGAGGCAGAAGTTGACTATCAATAAGAATTAATGTGTGTCGTAGAAGTAATCAAAACAGAAAAGAAGAAAAACAAGAAACTACAAGCAGAACTAGACAAGAAAAAGGACACTTGAGAACTAGAACAAATGATCACAAAATTGAAGGTTCAAATAGAAGAAGATAAAAGAATTGAAGAAGCACTCAAAGAACATCTAGAGGAAAAGGACAAGATCATTGGAAACTTGGAAGCAGAGATTGTCACACTAAGAAAAGATATTCAAAAGAAAAATATGTAGAATAGCTCAAAAGTTCTGGATGACATTATCAGCAGTAAAAAATCTCATATTGACAAGTCTGGACTTGGATACCATCAGACAGAAAAGGGATCAAGCTCCAAAACAACAGAGCAAGAAACAAATCCAAAAAGCTATGAAGAAACAATCAAAGAGGATAGGAAGGTATACAAGGAAGATTACAAGGACACTCCTCCACCAAGAAGATTCATATTTCATAATCAACAATAGACAGATAGGCCTCAAGAAGAATAAGGATTCATTAGAGCACCTCCTTTCAGAAGATCTTCAAGTCCTAGGTATCAAACTATATTTTTTGGTTTATGTTATGCATGTAATAATTTTGGACATAAAGATATGAATTCCAGATCTAACAACAAGACCAATAACAACTTTGAGAGTCATACGCAAAGGGGTTATTCAAGAAGACCTAGTGAAACACAAAGAAGAAGTTACAACAGGTTTGAATCTTTGAGCACCGAAGTGAAATGTTACAAATGTAACAATTTTGGGCATGTGGCCAAAGATTGCAGAATGGAAGTCCCTCCTAAAGAACCTCAATAGAATAACAACAGTCATAGATAAGAACCTCAGAAAATGACATGGATAAGAAAGCAATCTCAGTATAGCAATGAAGAATGCATAGTTGCTCTACAAGCTAAGCAGAAGAAACATGGTTGGTATGTTGATAGTGGCTATTCAAAACACATGACAGATGATAGAAACAAATTTCTTACATTACGAAAGGAAAGAAATGGTTCGGTCTCCTTCGGAAATGATAATTCAACCAAAATCATTGGAGAAGGCACAGTCTAAATTGGGAACAAGAATGAAAAGGCACAAAATGTTCTACTGGTAGAAGATATGAAACATAATATTCTAAGTGTGATTCAAATGTGTGACCAAGGTCATAAAGTTACTTTCGATTCACAAAAGTGAGATAAGAAGAGAAGGTTCAGGGAAATTGGTGGGTACAAATGAAAGAACTTCAAACAACATATATGTGTTAAATGAAATTGGAAATGAAAAGTGTTGTCTAGGAAAGGAAGACGAAAGTTGGCTATGGCATAGAAGAAAGGGTCACTTGCATTTTGATAACCTTGTCAAAGTCAGCAAAAGAGAAGCAATCAGAGAAATTCCCCAAATCACGAAACCAACCAACACTTTATGCAAGCATTGTCAACAAGGAAAGAAAATAAAGACCAAGTTCAAATCAAAGGAATATTCAACAACAAGACCACTAGAAATTGTGCATACTAATCTAGTTGGACCAACTACAACAAAGAGATTAAAAGGTGATAGATACTTTATGTTATTAGTTGATGATTATACAAGAATGACTGCAGTTTGTTTTCTCAAGAACAAGTCAGAAGCTTTTGAAAACTTCAAGATCTACAAGGAAATGGTTGAAAATGAGATGGATTCAAGAATCAAATGCTTGAGATCTGATAATGGAGGAGAGTTCACTTCAAAGGAATTTATGGACTATTGCAACAGTCATGGAATAAAAAGGCAATTATTTGTTGCTAAGACACCTCAACAGAATGGAGTTGTTGAAAGAAAGAGCATGACAATACAAGAAATGGCTCGAACAATGTTAATGGATTCCAAATTGGTAGATATATTTTGGACACAGGCAGTGCATACAACAGTTCACATTCAAAACAGAGTAATACTCAGAAACAACACTGATAAAACTCCCTACGAGATATGGAAAGGAAGACCAACAAATGTAAAGCACTTCAAAGTTTTTGGAAGCAAATGCTACATCGAAAGAGAAGATGGCATAATGGAAAAGTTTGACTCTCGTGTGGACAAAGGAGTACTTGTTGGTTACTCAAGTACAAGGAAAGAATACAAGTGTTACAATCTAAGATTGAACAAAGTTGTGGAAAGCATCAACGTAACAATTGATGAAACGTGTAGACCAAAATCAAAGGAAGAAGAAAATAAATCAATGGAACAACTTTTCAAAGAAGAAGTAGAATATGAAGTAGAAGAGAAAGATGAAGACAATCTGACATAAACATAAGAGCAAGTTCAACAAGTATCTCCAAAGACACCTAGTAGACAAGTATAGAAGAATCATCCTTCAGATCAGATTATTGGAAACAAAGATGCAAGAGTTGAGACTAGAAGAAAAATCTGTTCACCATAACAAACACACCTAGCACTCTTATCTACAATTGAACCAAACTGTTTTGAAGAATCCAACAAGGATGAATTTTGGAATAAGGCCATGAATGAAGAATTGGATCAAATAGAAAAAAATGACGCTTGGGAACTGGTTCCAAGACCAAAGAATAAGAATGTGATCGGCACAAAGTGGGTCTTCAGGAATAAATTGAATGAAGATGGATAGGCTACAAGGAACAAAGCTAGATTGGTATGTAAAAGATATGCATAGATTGAATTAATCGACTTTGAAGAGACATTTTCTCCATTTTCCAGAATGGAAGCAATCTGTTTTCTTTTAGCTTATGCATGCTCCAAAAATATTAAAGTGTATCAGATGGATGTAAAATCATCTTTTCTGAATGGGGAACTTGAAGAAGAAGTCTACATTGAACGACCAGAAGGATTTCAACTGTCAAAGAATGCAGATTATGTGTGTAATTTAAAGAAGGCCTTGTATGGTCTAAAATAGGCTCATAAAGCATGGTACTCTAGACTAGATAAGTATCTACATTAGGCAGGGTTCAGAAAAGGAAGTGTAGACAACAACCTCTACATCAAGGTAAGTCAAGATAATATTTTATTAGTTGAAGTTTATGTTGATGATATTGTTTTCGGTAGTGATGATTGTTGGGTATGTGTTATATTCTTTGCACATGTCATGTATTTAGGTGGTTTTTGGGAACATGGTTTTTTGCCGATGGTTTTCTATTTTTGGTTAAGGAATTAGGGTTTTGGACTAATCCAGGTCATTGGGTTAGGGTTTTGGATGTCGTTGGATCCTATATGTATATTGTATTCTAAACAATGTAACACAATGTATGAATATAATATATGTTGGTTTTCCCATTTTGGGTTTCCAAGGGAAAAATCCTTGTGTACTGTGTGTATTTTCCATTGTATCTTTTCTGTTCTTTTTTTAATATGTGTTTGCAGTAGATATTGTGTAAGGTTAGAATTTACAATGATGACAGGTTAATCCAAAAATTTGCAAAAGATATGCAGAATGAATTTGAAATGTCATCAATTGGAGAACTATCTTTCTTTCTGGGACTTCAGATACGTCAAAGCAACCAAGGAATTTTTATTTCTCAAACCAAGTATATCAGAGAAATTCTAAAGAGGTTTGGAATGGAAGATTGCAAACCAATTATCACTCCCATGCAAACCAGTTGCAAGTTGAGCAAAGATGATGATTCAAAGTCTACAGATCAGAGGCAATACAGGTCAATGATTGGCAGCCTACTATATGTGACAACATCCAGACCATATGTAATGCAGGCAATTGGACAGCTGGAATGATTTCAAGCAGCACCAAAGGAATCACATGTAGTAGCAGTAAAGACGATTTTCAGATATCTCAAATGAATAGAAGAGTTTGGATTATGGTATCCAAAAGGAAAATATCTATCACTTATTGCCTACACAGATGCAGATTGGGGAGGTTGTATTGATGACCGACGAAACAAGTATCACTTTTTACGTGAGCAGGTTGTAGAAAAGAACATCAGAGTTGAGTATGTGGGAACAAAAGAACAAGTGGTAGAAACCTTCACAAAACCACTTCCACGGGAAGGCTTTCAATATCTTCACTAGAAACTTGGATTTATTTCTACTCCAAAATGTTTTTTTTTTAATGTTTATCTTATATATCTTAGATTTACACGAGGAAGTTGATCTGGAATATTTTCGTCATGAAATGAGAGTGGATATATAATAAATAATTGCACAAAGATATCACGTATATCCAATAATATAACAGAAATATATCAGAGATGAAACTATAAACATAGAGATACAGTAATACATGATTTCTATTAATGAAAGAAATGTACAAAGACTGTAAAAATACAGAGTGAAGACTCACTAGAATGGTGGCAGCTTATCTCTAAGAAGAGATGTGACCGCTACTCACATTCGCAAGAAGATGAAAAGTCATGTGGGCCCTGTTTGGGTAAGTTGATGCATCAACTTCCCGGGGTTGTAACTTTTGCATACGATCTTTGTTTTAGGCGTATGATAGCCCATTGGAAAGGTATTGTCAAGGATATTAATTTTTCGGCTTCAATTATTCTTTTAGCTATCACTGAGTTGGGTCAATCCTGAAAATCCTTCATTTAGGCCCTCAAAATGGCCCCAGAAGTTAAAACCTACTAAAAATAGTAAATTGCCGAAATTGCCAGAAAATTATTTTGAGCCAGTTGGAAAAGGTGGGTGGCCACCGATATCCACCTAGATCAATACTCCATCCTTAGGAAGCAATGGTCTCCATTGCATTGAGTTCTCGGGGAAGAGGGAAAAGTGTTTGTTGAATCTACATCTTGGTGAGATGCTTGTCTTATTGGAGACGTCGCGTTGCTAAGTTTGTGGAAGTCTTTCACGAACCTGTTGAGGTTGAGGTTGTTCAACAAGTCAATATACATCAGAGGACGGTGTGAAAAAGGAATCTTTGCATTTTTCTGTGGCCTTTTCAACCTATTTCTGTTGGATAGAAGGTTCTTGGGGCAAGGTTGTAGTGGTTGTATTGTCCTTTTGTTCTCCTTCTGAACAGATTGTGAAGAAGCTAAATTTTGCAGTATGAGATACTACCTTGCAGCACTTTTTAGGTTGAGCAGTAGTCAGAACTACCTCTGGTATTCTGTAGAGATGACCCCCCAAAGAAATAATGACATTGCGGAGTTGAGACTCATAAACAACATGGCGCCTCCACATATATGGTTGGCCCAAGAGAACATCACAGATGTCCAGTGGGGCAACATCACATAATACCTCATTCTTGAAGGGTTGGATGCTATATGACAATCGACACTGTTGGCTGACACAAAGATCTCATCCTTGGCAAAGCCACCCAATGTTGTATGGTTGCGGGTGTGGTGTTGTCGACAACCCCAAATATTTGATGACCTCTGTTGAGATGAGGTTCTTCTAGATTTCGCTATCAATAATAAAATGCAGTAGGGTCTCCTTCACCAACATCTGTGAATGAAAAAGGCACTCCCCTCTTCAAGATCTGTTGGTTTGTCTGCTTGAATTGTTGTGGTCGCGACAATTGCAGTGGGGTCTGTGTCAATGATTTGTCCTTTACCAGTATTTTTAGAATCAGATTCTGAATCAGGGTTCGGCTCCTTGTCTTTGATCTCGACCACCAATGATTATTTTGAGTGACATTCATCGGTGTTGTGCTAGGGAATTTTATGGAAATCACACCATTTTTCAATGTCCTTCTTTGTCTTCCCATGACCCTTCTTTTCCTATGGCTTGGATTGGTTTTTGGGAGGTTGTCTGTTAGGGTTGTCTTTGTCATACTTTGGTTGTTGCAGATTTGTAGACCCGAACTCTCGTTTGTTCTGGTGTTTAAATTTCTGGTCGATTTTAACAACATATCGATAAGTAGCACCGAGTGATGAGATATCCAGAAAATCCATTTCAGTTTGGATGTATCTATGTAGAGCCCCATGGTATTTCAGAACCAAATGTCATTCAAAGTATTTGATACCCAGCTTTGTGTGCAAGGTATGGAAGGTATTGGTGAACTCTGGAACTTCTTGGCCCCTCTCTTGCTGTAGTGTGTTCCATCCCATATACTGGTCCTCATAGTTGCCAACAGGATAATATTGTTCCTTTACTGCATCCACAAAAAAATCCCAAGTGGGCTCGAACCCATATATTCCAAACTCCTCTGTGGAACTTTTCTCTCAGTAATTTTCCCACCAATGTTTGACATGAGGGAGACCTTTAAGGAGTGCGAAGGTGATCTTTTCTCTATCGAAAAAATTGTGAATAGAGAAATAACCTTCTAGTAGAGTTAACCATTTTTCTAGGGCTTCTACATTTGTCTGTCCTTCAAATACAGGAATATCAAAATTAACTTGTACCTTAAAAGTTGATGTGCTTCCAAAGTGGTTGCTTGATGAAGATGCACCTGTTGCTATTGGCGAGCTTTGAAGGATGTGGGAAAAAATCTCCATCATTTCATCCCACTGTCACGTGAGAGCTTGCTCAAGCAATAGATTGATAGGATCGTCTGCTCTGTCATTTTTATTTTGTTCCGCCATTGAGGGTTTCTTGGGTGTGAGAGAGAGATTGTATTCAAGAGAGACAAGCTCGAGACCCAACTTCCTATACTCAGACCTCATCGGGGAAATGCAATGAAAAAACAATCAAGAACAGCCTGCTCTGATACCACCGATTTAGATTATTTTCGACATGAAATGGGAGCGAAGATATAATAAAGAATTGCACAGAGATATTGCATATATCCAATAATATAACAAAAATATATGAGATATGCAACCATAAACATAGAGATACAGTAATACATGATTTCTATTAATGAAATAAATGTATAGAGACTATAAAAATACAGAGTGAAAGACTCGCTAGAATGGTGGCAGCTTATCTCTAAGAAGAGATGTGAACTCTACTCGCATTCACAAGAAGATGATTACAATGAGGCTCTGAAGGCCTTTTTACAATAAACAAGAATGCCAAAAAAATTAGACATTTAAAAACCTAACCCTAGGAGATGAAGCGCCAAAAGTCATGTGGGCCCCATTTGGGTAAGTTGGTGCATCAACTTCTCGGGGTCGTCACTTTTGCATACGATCTCCGTTTTAGGCGTATGATAACCTCCTGGAAAGGTATCATTGAGGAGAGTGATTTTTGGGCCTCAATCATGCCTTCAATAATCATTGATTTGGATCGATCCCAAAAATCCTTCATTTAGGCCCTCAAAATGGCCCCGGAAGTTAAAACCTGCTAAAAATAGTAAATTGTCAAAATTGCCAAAAAACTATTTTGAGCCAATTGGAAAAGGTGGGTGGCCACCGATATCCACCTGGATCATAAGAACCATAAGAGGACAGTTCAGTTAGGGGGAGAAACCCCGGATGGAAAGATACCTTTGCCATTAATGAAAAAGGGGGAGATATTTATCAGATGCAGAGGATAGAGGCAGAGGACAGAGGCATGGTTCTAGGGGGAGCATGAGTGATATGATTTCATTGTTGCATCAGAGTGTTTTCATAAATTCCAAAGCAAGATATTGTTGATTAAGGTTGGTTGTAATTGATGTCAACCCTTGAAGAAAGCCTCGTAGCACAGAGGTTTGGGTAATGAACTCAAGATTTTTTGATTTAAATATGACTCATTATTGTCTTGTCATGGTTGATAAGAAGTAAAGGTGTATAAACTCCAAAGTGGTCCCCTTATAGTGAAAGCCCTCACAGGAAGACACTTTGCGGAGTGAGAGAACCCATGATTAATGGTGGAATAATGAGATGAAGGACAATGAATTTGTTAGTGAAGCTATCCTATATTCATAGTGCTTTTCACTCCATTTTTGGTGGTATGTGGAACATCACAGAACTCCTCACGATTAGAGAGTTATGGCCATGAGAAGTTTGAGAACCCAGGTTTGGGTAATGGACCCAAGTTTGTTTTATGGATAATGGTATGTGTTTTGGTATATTTTTCAGGTAATAATATTCTAGATGGATAGTACATGTCATGCCATTTCTGAAGGTATGTAGAATGTCACATAACTCCTCACGGTTTGAGAGTAATGGCCTTACGAAGTCTGAGGACCCTCATATGTTGGCTTGAAGCCCCCAAAGGTCAAAGTAGCAAAAGTGGTTTAAGAGATTTTAGAAGGTAAATACTAAAGTGAACTGATGAGTGTACTATAATTCAAAGTGAATACAAAATAAATTATTTAAATAATAAATTTAATGGAGAAACTAGAAGTGGGTTAACCCTAAAATAAGGAAAGTGGGCAAAGTGACCTAGAAGATGTTTTTAAGGAAGCTACTTGGAGAGTATAAATAAGAGGCAAGGCTCTCTCATTTGAATCACACTTGAGCATATTGAATACCTATAGGTTCCTAAGGTAACCAAAGGATATCTAAGCCAAATTTCTGAGGAAAGTGAAGAAAAGAAGGCTGGAATTCAAGGAAGGATAAATTATTTTGATGATGCTTTCTAAGGTATGTGTTTTTCAAGTCATCTCACCATTTTCGCAATAAACAAATTTCTGGAATGATTCCGACGATGAAATTTCTATGTAAATGAGAAAAAATATCCAAGTATATTTGGTAAAAAATTTAGCTTGTGGGTCGTTGTATTTTTTGAGTTACACTCTGTGGAAAATAGGGTTTGTGGCTAGTCCTTAAACTAGTCAAAAACAAGTGTTTCGGGTAAAAACGTCATAAATTCTTCATAACAGATCCAAATTTAGCGAGACAATATTTTTTGGTTATATTAACATATTTATTATGTTCTATAATAGTGTCGTATATATTCAACAAATAGTTTGTGTGGGGCACGCTCTACAAGGTCTCTCTCTAGAATAATCCAGAATTCAACAAGGTATGCCATTATTGCTATAACTCATTTTATGAGAGGTTCCAAGTAGTGACACCTGGAGGAATTTCATAAAACACACTGAAGGACATTGTGTATCAGTTTCAGATATTTATTCATTGCAGGTACAAAGTTATGATTATTTCAAGTTAGGGTTGTTGACTAATCCAAAACTAGTCATGTGAGACTAAAGAAACGTTTGATGTAAATGATAGTCTCATGTTGTTTAAATTTAAGGAAGGTTTGCAGGTATGTGATCATATACCCAATGTCTATTACATATTTACAAATCATATTTGGATGATGAAATTGATGAGGGATTTTGGTTGAAGTACAAGTTGGGTACATGGTTGAGACAAGTAGTTGATGAGTTGGCAGATACATAAGGTGTATAGTTGATGATGTTGGTACATATTGATGAGTCATAGTTGATGATTAGTTGACACATGATTGGTACATATTTGGTACATTGCTGGATGCACTTGTTTATGGTACAGGTTGATTATAGGTTGTTTGGTACAGGTTGGTGCATGGTTGATGCAGTTGTTTATGGTATAGGTTGATTACAGGTTGAGGTATAGTTTTATGCATGGTTGATGCATGGTTCAGGTTTATTGGTACAGGTTTACAACGGTATATCTCATAGTGACAGTGTGACAATGGTTCCATCATTCTAATTCTACTTCAGGGTGGATGGATGAGGCAAGGATAGGTGGTTGTAGCCACCTTCCATTTGTATCCAGAGAACATAGGGGGTTGTAGCCTCCTTCTGGTTGTAGCCATAGAATTGGGGATTTGGAGCTTCCCTCAGGTTGTAGCCCGAGAAACTACAGGGTTGGAGCCTCCTTCCAATTGCAGCTGGAAAAAAAAGGAAGTTGGTGCTTCCAATGAATGTAATTCTTCAATACATATAATAAAAAACATTATGTGGTTTTCTCCCTCTTTGGGTTTCCACGTAAAACACCGGTGTGCCGTGTATGTGTATGATTGTTCATTTGTTCATTTCTTATTTACTTTGAAGTTATTGGATGATAATTCTACATTGATATAACACTTGGATTATATGGTTAAAAATGATTAGATTTCTCTATTATTGATTCACCCCCCCCCCTCTCAGTAATCCAACAAACGTAACTTTCCCACCCACCGAAACTCATCCCCTTCACGCATCGATCCTGTGATGTTGGATTCCATCACCAACTAGCACTTCATTGTGAGAAGTTTTGTTTGGATGCTTGACTCCTAGATTAATTATCATGTGTTGTTTTTTCTCCTTATTTGGCCTTAGGATTGAGTCAGTGTCTAGTGGCATCATTTATGGGGTCATTTGAAGGTCTATGACATACTTAACATACTATGACATCTATTTTTATTTTTTGAGAGATGCAAAAAATAAAAAAACTAGGCATGAAAATAGAAGTATATTTCCTACCATGGTGTTTACTAAGAGCCAATATATCACCAACAATCAAATCTAAAGTTTATCCTATCAAAAAATAACTAGGATAACCCAAAAAGTAGAAATTTTATGAATTTCCACAGTGGGGTCAACAGACTATTGTAGAGATTTCTCCCTATTACTAATAGATTCCTAAATGAGTGAGTTGATATCTCACCATAGATAACTGGTAAAACACTAACCTTCTTTCCTAGACCTAATGATTATGATGTGAAATGAAATGTCAATGGGAAAAAGGGCATACCTTCTATTCATGGTTGAGGCTTGACCAAGTGAGCAATTTTGATCCAAAAGTATTAATCCCTTATTTCATTTGTAGATATGCATAGAATCAAACATGAACGACCTTTCATCCTACTCCAACCTTTGTATAATAAATTCAAAAAAACATATTGAGATGTTAGGAAGACCAATGCATGAAGTTGCAAAAATAGTGCCAACATGTTGATCATTATTTTGGCAACTACACAAACAATTTCTATACTCTCATGGATCATCTAAACATTAGAGAAGAATAATTGAATCTAGTTCTTAAGTACCAAAATGATTTGCACCAGTATAGTGACTTAGATGCTAGAGTCCATGACTATTAACACCCTTGGGGATTCACAAATATTCATTAGGAGGATTGAGTGGAAGCATAAACTAAACCATCTCTAGTGCTTCTAGTAAGTACATCAACACCACCAATTATGATAGATAGTGAAAGAAGATGCAAGCTCATTGTTTCCTAGATAACACTACAAAACTCAAAAAATAATTTTCTAATAAAGGAAACATAAGGACATTGGTATGTGGTGCAACACTCGTAGTACTTCCAACCATTACAAGTTGAAATGTTGATTCATGTAGACTCTTTTAGCAAAAAATTGTGATCCTTCTTCACAAGATCATGACAAGGGAAAATATTTTTCCTTATTTACACTTGAATTGTCTATCTTTCTTGTTATCCTAATGCACACAGACTAGGCTCCCTAATCATGCAAAATTGAATTGGGGATATAGAAATACAGTGTCTTTCATAGCCAAATGCGTGTTCAACAAAACCCTCTTCATTTTAGCATTGGTAGTGTGATTCAAAGGAATATGATCTCTTCAATCATTGTTTGGCCAAAAAATAGCTAGCCAACTCTACACATAACCCTACAGCATCAAATGGCTCAATTCGGGGAAGGAACTATATGTCACCCACCAATGCCCTTTCAATACACTATATACCCCTAGAAGGACGAATGGTGACAAGGTTTGTTGCACATATGGAGATATGTGATGTGATGATAGCACAATGATACATGTGGGAAATACATAGAATCTATAAAAAACTCCCTTGTTGCTTTTCCCTGAACACCAAAGAGAAGATTTTTCACATTCCCAAGGTAAAGCATAAGATAGATCTTTAGAAGGATGAAGTAACATGTGATATTTCACCTATGGAGCTATGTAATGTGATTCTATCACAACCATAGCTATGAGAAAGGCACTAAATCTATAAATCGCACCTTCAAAGCATTGTCCTCGACATCAAAGAGAATTGTTTTTCACATTCTTGAAGTAAATCATAAGATGGATCTCTTTAATTTCTACAAAACAACATTGTAAACTGAATAGTCGTACACAAAAATCCTTTTTGTTGATTATGTAACAAATTTTTGTCCATAATACTATTTTCCTTGTCCATGTTTCATCCATCATGCACCTTTTGAAATAAAAATAGTCATAAATGTTTTTCAAGAAATACATAAATGTATTTTTAAAACCCTCTATAATTCCACTCCATTGTCATTTAAAGCATCATATCAACCTATTTCCTAGAGAAGTATTACCCATCGAACCTTATATTACAAATCATTGCTAGATAATGATGAGATACCCAACAAATAGGGTGTCTTACAGAAGGGATACATTTGATTGAGCACATCACCATGTGCGAAAATAATCATGAGAGTGTCAAATAAAGATGGTTCTTAGTGTGCATGCATTCGCAATTGGAGCTATGTGATGTGATGATAGCACAACCATAGCTATGGGAAATGAACTAAATCTATAAACCTCACCTTCAGAGCATTGTCCTCGACATCAAAGACAATTATTTTTCACATTCTTGAAGTAAAGCATAAGATGGATCTCTTTAATTTATGCAAAACAATGTTGTAAAATGAATAGTCATACATAAAAACTCATTTTGTTGATTATATAACAAATCGTTGTCCACAATACTATTTCCCTTGTACAAGTTTCATCCATCATGCACTTTGTGCAAAAAAAAATAGTCATCAATGATTTTGAAGAAATACATAAATGTATTTTAAAACCCTTCTAGAATTCTATTCCATTGTCAATTAAGCATCATATCAACCTATTTCCTATAGAATTATTACCACTCCATACAAATCATTTCTAGATAATTATAAGATACCCAAAAAATATAGGTTCTCTTACATAAGGGATACATTTGATTGAACACATCACCATGTGTGAGCGTGATCATGCTAGTGTCAAAGAAAGATGGTTCTTAGTGTGGAATGCAATCACAATTTCTCCTTCAACAAGATCAGAATGAGGGAAAAATACCCCATTCCTTGAATTGATTGTATTGTAGACATAATGAAGGGAGAAAAGTACACCATAATCAAATTTAAATCTAACTACCAGCAAGTTCATGCCAACCCTAGCGATGTTTGGAATACTACATTTGAAGATAAGGATGACTTGTATGAGTTGTTGGTGATGCCCTTTGACTAAACCAATGCTCATGAATCATTATGCAACCTTTCATAGTTAAATTTGTGATTCATATTAATGATGTGTTGGTTTATAGTAGTAAATGGGAAGAACATATTGACCAATTTGAACACTTTGCACAACCAAAATATCTTTGCTAACCTAGAGAAATGTGACATCACTGGGAAGAACATATGGTACTTCATCATCATCGTTGATCAAATCAAATTGGATGTATATCCTGAGAAGGTATAGATCATCATATAATGGTCCACCATGACCAACCTAACCAATTTACATAATTTCTCGGGCTTAGTGAACTTCTACAAAAGGTGTGTGTTGGGATTATCCCATGTTGTACACCCTCTCCACTCTTTACTATGTGGGATTTCCACAAAGATCATGTTCATAAAGGATGAAATACAACATCAAGGATTTGAAGAATTCAAATGAAAAACAAAATCTTTGTTGGTACTATAAATCCTTGATTTACATCATCCCTTTAAGACTCATACCTAAAATTATGCTCTCGATGCTATTTTCCTACAAAATAGGCATCTCCTCGCACACCACTTTAAAAATTTCAATGATGCTATTAGAAATTACTCCATTTACATCAAATAAATGTTATGTTATCATCTACATTGTTAAGAAATGGAAAAATTACATTCTTTGGAATGAGACTCTTAAACACTCCAACCATAAGCATTCATTGTGTGTGTAGACATAAGCAAATTTTGAAGCATGAATCAATTGAAGTGGATAACCTATCTAAAAAATTTCCACTTGGTGATCAACATAAGAATGGTGGATATAAATATGCCAATGGTTACTTATGTCTACCACCATTTCACACATTGCTGACTATTCTAAACAATTATAAATATCAAGCACACAATTGGTTGAAGCATTGCATACTGGAACTAGTATTAAACCATATTTATGTAGATATTATCCAAGGAGTATCATGACCAAATTTTAATTTTTTAACTTCTTTTTCCACCCTATAATCCTATTTCCCCCCAAACATGAGTGCAACAAGATTATTTGGGAGGCACATTCCTCCAAGGCAGAGGATCATTTTTTTGTCCATAAGACATTGATTGTGTTACAAAAGTATTTTCGTTGGTTTCACTATCCCGTTGGAATGGAAAAATATATTAAGAGATGTGTTTCTTTTTTGAGTACAAAAATTACCAACATGAGGTAAGGGTTATATACACCTCTATCCATTCCTTTACACCCATGGGAATTGTTATCTCACAATCCATACTTTTCAAAATCCATAGGAAAGTGGATACAAGATTTGTGTAACAAGGAGTGACCTATCACTACCACCTTAATAGGAAACCCCTTTCTATTAGGATTATATCAATGTACCATAGGGGAGACGTCCCCAGTGACCTAAGGGTTTGAGAAGGATAAGGAAATAAATTTTCCCCCTCTCACAAGTCACTCAATTTCAGAGGTTTTTTATGTCTTATAGTGATGAAGCAAAACAAAAATGAGGTGTACTTGCCCAAAACAAGACAACAATAGAAAAAACATGCACATTCAAGGTAGCATATGATGTTAGTGCTTCATAAATCCATGAACCTTTGAGAAATAAGTAAGCTGATGGAATATTGCAGCAAAGTAATTATCTATAACAATAATGAATGTTTTGTAACATCCACAGTAATTATGCTTGAAAATGCTTATAAAAGACAAGAGAATATAGGTTTAATTTGACAAAATAATAACAACTTGTCAAAAGAAAAGTTGGCAATGTCTAATCAGCTTTTAATGTCACTTTTTAAGATGAATTTGTTGATGTAATATGGTTGTAGAAATATTTTTCAACAACATGTTTGTTAGAGAGTTAGTCTAGTTTGAGTTTGGAAAGAGTTAATAAACATTTCAAGGAAAGTTGTTTGAGATTTGTTTGAGCAAATCGATCACCAAGGTGAGTAAACTAGTTCCTTTTAGGGTATATGGAGTCAACAATAGCAACAACAGATCTTAGAGAAAAATAGAAATGATAGTGCTTGTCCAAAGGCGATGGGATGGATGGAGGAGGTGTTGGTAACCCAAGGCATCAAACACCCAAGTCCTTAAAAGAAAATCAGCTAGAAAGTAAGAGGACTTAGGACCTAGTGGTTTCTCTTTACTTATACCATTTGGAAGTAATATATGCAATAGGAAATTAGAGTAGGGCTACTAAAGTGCTAGTAATTAGGGCTTTAGTAGCTACTTCTAAATAAGATTTACTTTGAGAAATTCAATAAGTGGAAGACTATAAAGAAAAAGATAATAACTTATGTTTCTCTCCTAGGGTTTTGAGCAAGAAATTTCATAATATTTAACATGAACCAAGTAAAATTAAAAAAAATCATTTAACATAAAAAAATTGCATATTTTCTACTTACTTCACCAAGAATAATCAAGCCAAGCCCTAGTTCAAGATCCTCCACAATGAAAAAATTCCAAAATACACAAAGATTTTCCTCTCCAAGAAGTTGTGCGCCACTTAGTTTCATCCAATAACCCTTAAAGGGGGCCAAATTTCAGACCACACACTTGTGTGATGAGAGATGATGATAAAAATCAGAGCCTTTTCTCTTATTTATACAATATTAATGACCTTTAATTACAATTAGGTCATAAAAAGGCCGACATGGCCAAATTACAATTAAAATCCAGTTTTTACATAAATAACATTAACTAAACCCTAATTTCATCTTCAAGGGTGATGTCATGATCTTCTAGGGTGACATTAGCCCCCTAGGGTGGAATGTTAGGCCTCAAGTGCGGAACGTTTGACCTCCAAAGGCCTTGAATGTTGCCACACATGCCAACTAGCACATAAATTCCCTCATAAGCACAAACCCTAACACTAGATGATGTCATGGTCATAATGATGAATTCATGTGCTCTCAAGGCTCAACGTCCAAGTGGAAAGTAAAAACCCCCTTGGGTCTAGGTCTATCAAAGTGTCCCTCGTGCAATTTCCTTCTTTTTTTCTGGTGCAAGCCTCTGGTTTCTCTTTCCCCCTAATGGGGTCACAACATCCATATGTTGGGATTTCATCCCCATGGAGGTCCAAGATAATCATTCCCCCATATGTACTTGTCCATTGGTAAAAGTCCTACAACAACAACAAGTATTCCCTCCAGGGATTCATAATTCATAGGGATCATAGCAATGTCAATCACATATAATAATCAAATTACCCAAACATGTGCATCAAACCCCCCTTTACCTAGACAAATTCTCAAATACATTATGCATTTTAACAAGTCAGGATTCGAGAAGGCCTTAGGATGTCCTATTGGGATAATCCTCCTTAAGTTTGGGGTGTTTCCCAGGTGAGAAACAATATAGATCATGTAAGTGTGTGTTAAGTGGAACATGGGAAATGTTTGGGTATAGGATGCAGTGATATAAGGGAAGTGTAGGTATTTCCTGTGGGTTCCTCTATAGAGGGAGAGATGTACCTTATCATGTATTCCAATGTTTCCAAGCCCATGGAGTGAATTTTATTCTTAGTCTTATTGATTTTTCTTTTGTGATTCAAGGGAAGAGATTAGGGACACTATCATGGCTTGGTGACCAAAAGTGACAATGTTACCCACAAGAATTTCATGAAGATGAGAAGGTTGGATCATGATGAGACCCACTTTCTCTTGGTTATGCCACCAAGAGCCACTACCCTGGTTTGGTGACCAGATAGATGATAGTGTCATAACGCTACATTCCCATGGTACTAATAGGCCGACTCATGATGATACCTCCCATCCACCTGCTAATACCTTGAGGGATTATTTATCTTAGGGGTCCCCTTTTCTTACCGAGAATCCTTTTACTACTTTCTTTGGAATCCCTGGGTGAAGCATCTCAAAGTTTCATTTGGATTTTAATTCTTTCTAGATACTTTTACCCTCTGGGACATTAGCCCCTTCTTCCCATAAGGAAAGGTACAACCCTTCCTAGTGTGGAAAACCCAATGCCCGAACCAAGGTGGGGGGATATGAGAGGAAGAATGATGGAAAGTGGTAAGTATGGAGGGAATGGACGATGAAATTTCATAGACCCACCTAGTGGAAAATCATCCTAAAGGGGAATCATCTTACTAGGGAATTATGTCACCCTCACAGGTATGAAAAAGTTAAAGAGAATAATTTACCATAAAACGTTATGAAATGAAGGAGAATTAAATGCAACATACTTAATTGCTTCAATAATCAGAGTGACACATGGCATGATACCCAAACTCATTACCTCATGGAGAAAGACTTATTGTTTCTTCAGAACCAGGTTGATGGGATGGATGTTGTTTTTGTTGATAGATGGACTTCACTAAAGAAAACATTGGCCCTCCAGAGCCATGCTCTAGTCATATGTCTCTAAGAACTCCATGTCTAGGACCTGTGGGCCTTGAGACATGATCTCCTTAGTTATCCCTAGGATAGGGGATAACAAGAATCAATCTTTGTGGATTTTTTGTGAGGTTCTCTTATCACATTCCACCACCATAATGCAATTTTTGGTTAATTGGTTCTCGAATATGGTGATATTTGTGACATGAATAGGAAATTTGAAACACATATTCACATATATGTGGTTATATTTAAGTAATCCACATATATTATCAATGAAAAAGATACCAAATTCATTTCTATAATTAGGAATCTCTTTGGGATGTGCGTCACAATTTTGGACACATCTACAATGTGCCATTCTTAATTCAACAAAATTTTGTAGCCAAACTCTTATGCACTTTCTTCACATGTATAATCAAAATCATACATGCACATATGATGAAAAACCTTTCTTCCAATCACTAATTTTTATAATTTCTTCAATATAATGTGACACAATGTGGCCCCTTTGAAATATGCTTTGGATTTCAACCTATTGGTCAATGGTCATTTCCTATATGAAACCTCCAATGGTGGGAAACTTTGTGTCTACATATAAAATATGTTAAAAAAGAAACACACTTCATTGAGAACATCCAAAATGCTTAGTGAAATTAGATGAGATTCCATGAAAATCCTGGCCAAAGTTCAATAAGTGAAATGAAAAGGACTATGTATTCAACAACTTCTTAGTTGGGGACAATGTGTGGCTTCATATTTAAAAACAAAAATCCAAGGCCTCATATCTCAATTTTATGTCACTACAATACATACCATATACCATCATTAAGTAGTGTGATTATAAGCCATTCAAGCTCAAATTTCCACCCTACCTTGGGGTGCATCAAATCTTCAATGTTGAGCTCATATGGCCTTATAATCCTCCAATACCTTAGTAAAGTAAAACATAGTGAAATTATTCAATGGATATCGATATGAAATTCAACTCACCAATGACTTATAATCAAGTAATTAATAATATGATGTGCCATGCATGCCACAAGTACAGGACCTACACCATGTAACTCCTTTATAATACACAATAAACATGGTGGTTTAAATAGACCATTTGAAATAATTGTGAGGATTGGATGAGTTGCAGGTAGAATTCCATTACCTCTAAACCTACTTAAGGTGTATAATATAATGCCTATTTAATGTTTTCACTAGAATATATTGGACATATCCCATGAGATAAAAAGAGTAATTTCTATGTGACCGATAAAAGGTCATTTCAAACCAAGGTAGTATAGATATTTCCAAGTAGATGGCCTTGATTGTGTATTAAGTAAAATCCAATGGGACAAGTATATCCTGGGATCTATTATCTGGGAGGACACAAACACCATGCGTCAACTCTTGAGATTACCCTACACGTTTTATTAGACTATAACTTCAAGAAAAAGTTTCCTAAAGAGTGGGTGTATGTAATGCCCCCCATTTTGGTATTAGATAGTTAGAACTCTAATTTGTATTCATCTTGGTAATTCATTTTCTTATTATATGTTTGAAATCAATTAAACTAATGAATACATTTGATATTTGGACACATGAACCAATTTATGTGTTGAAAATCTATGGTTTTAGCATTATATGTTCACGATGATGATAATTATGTGATTCCTTTCGAACAAGTAAATCAAAATGTGAAATTTTGATACATGGATACCAGTTCAAGTTTTATGCTATGTATGTATATGAATGTAATGCATGGTGTAACAAATATATGTTGTTTATTTGAACATCAATACATAAGATAGGTTATCACTTGGAGGAGTTAAATATTTGTGTGGTTGTGATCCATTAGTGAGCTGACCTATAGGTTGATGGTCTATCAAATAGATAAATGGATATAATTCCAAGATAACTTGAGTCATCAAGAAGATAGTTGTATGCTATAAGTTCCACTTATGATGTGATTTATTATTCTAAAACTATTATGATTTGTGGGTAAGTGTGGTTTTGATAAGATGCACAAATTTCCCATAGTATTAATTTGATATTGTGCATAAAAGATGCACAACTTTCCCATAAAGATCTTGTGTGTGTGGTATACTCACTAACAACAGGAGCACATGCACAGGTTGCACCATTGGAGCAAATGTGCATAAATATCTATGTGCTAGTTTCACTACTACAACTAACACACACAAATAAAACTATACTAGATTTGGTCCAAGCAATATGAAACCCTTTGATATGGAAGATGATGATGGACATACTCAACTCTAATGCACTAAAGGACCAAAAATAAGTGTAACAAAATGCCTTGATTAACATACAATGATTTTTTTTTTTTTTTTGAGAGATGCAAAAAATAAACAACTAGGCCTGAAAATAACACTAAATTTCCTACCATGGTGTTTACTAAGAGCCAATCTATCACCAACAATCAAATCTAAAGTTGTTCCTATTAGAAACCAATGAAGCCAACCTAGAAAGTATAAATTTTATGAATTTCCCCAGTGGAGTCACTAATACTATTGTAGGGATTGTCCAATATTACTAACTAATGGATTCCCCGATGAGTGGGTTTATAGCTCACCATAGATAACTGATAAAACAATAAATTTATTTCCTAGAACTAATGATTATGATGTGAAATTCAATGTCGATGGGAAAAATACATACCTTCTATTCATGGTTGAGACTTGACCAAGTCAGCAATTTTGATCCAAAACTCTTAATCCCTAATTTCATTTGTAGATATGCACAAAAATCAAACATTCACAACCTTCCAGCCTAATCCAAGATATAAACTTCAAGTATTTTCAAAACACTAGATCTAAAATACTTTCAAGTTAATTAATTCACCACCAACTCCTATATATTTACATAACAAATATGCATAATAGTAACACAAGGAATTGGGAGGGAAAAAAAGTAGATCTATATTAAAATAAATGTGTGTGCAATAAGAAAACCATACTTGATCTTGCTACAACACCTCCATTACTCGGATCTAGGTCCCTCCATACTTTTCCACAAGGAAACAACTTCTCCTTAGTAAATGGATCTTGATCTATCACTATGATTGCAATATATAGAAAATATAGCATCGCCACTCTCATGGAGAGACCTATCTAGAGAGATATAAGGGCTCTCTCAAGAAGATAACCAAGGATCAAAGGATATTGGAAAGGCTCATCACAAATTTGACCAACATAAGGGTGAAAACCATAAATCTAAATGTATCAATATCACCAAGAACCTCTCATTTATAGCCTTAGATATTATTCATAATAGATGGAGAAAGAAATCATGGCCCTATAAGTGTGTAGCCTAAAAAAAACTCTACTTGATATTTGCACCTATGTGATTTTTTGGTCCATTCGATCTTGTGCATGTGGTCTACTCACTAAAATCATGTTCACATGTGACTGAAGGTACAACCAAATAGGTACCTATCATATATTTCTTCCTCGAGTGAGGGAAGATTAGGACAAATAGAGGGAAATGTGACTGCATCTAGTAGATATGATACGCGAACAAGGACCAGAGGTGAAAATGCCAGAAGAAAAATTTGTAGACGCATGGAATTTTTTCTTGTTGAAGGAGGATCATGCTCTTATGATGATGAAAGCATAGGAGACATATAGGTGCCACTCATGTATAAGAATCTGGTAAAACAATGGGTACCTAAGGAACTGCTTCCATTAGACACTGACTTCATTGTCAACAATAGGAAATATTGCATTGCACCATCCTCTATGCATGGCCTGGGGATATTTTCCATGGATGGAATAACTGTAAAATACAATATAGTAACTGAATTGGTGGGCTATGTCGGACCGTGTTACAATTATAACGATTGGATGTGGTTGGTCCAGTACATGTGAAGTATGCGGAGATATGCACTCGCCACAAATTATATACAACTAATAAAAAACAATAAAAATAAGGGAGAGACTATCTATATTGATGGAAGGCCTAAATATTCTAGAAATATCACAGGGTTTATAAACAACACATGACCTGGGAAAAAAAACAAGCAACCTAATTGCATATATGAGGGACACGAAGAGAATCGGGTAGTCATGTGTGCAATTAAAAAGATAGCTCCTAGGGAAGAGTTATTAGTGGAATACCATTTGAATCGAATAGAAACATCAACTAATAGTGTGCAGGTACTTATGCAACACCTTTTTAAGCAACCTCTACTTATTTCATTATATTGTTTTTATCTTTAACAATGTTTTAAATATTTCACAGTCCCAATTTTATAATAATTTGGGAGGTTGATCATTGAGGTTTATTTTATTTGGAGGGAAATCATTTTTTTTGTTATTGTTAACAATTTTTTAAATATTTGGGGGTTCTAATTATATTACAATGTCGCCGGATGATTGTGGAAAAGGGCTATCTGCAAAACATGTAAATGTTTATCAAATCTGACTTTCATTTTATGTGAAATTTATTATTTGTTTACATAATTTTAATTGTGTGGTGATCAATTTTTTTTTTTTTTATATAACTGAAATAACATTGATTTTGTTGAAATTATATGTATTTTGAAGGCCATGTTGATCATGATTCCGCCAATCGGGAGGGGTTGTATTCATCCCCTAATCCGATGGTATTGATAAAAAAAAAAATCATTAAAGGGAACAAGGAACTTGCTAGCTTGTTAGACTGTTTAGATCAAACTTTTGACGTCCTAGAAAGGATCAATATTCTTATGTCACAACTTAACACATATAAGGTAATAAACATAATTTAAAGTGTTTCTTTTAATGTACTCATATGTTCAATTATGAAAGTATGTTTTTTAACTTTTACATTATCTCACGAAAAAACATTTTCTTTCTTATAACGAGATTTTTGGATCTTGTTCAGCCCGGTGTTGGTAGTAGTGGTGTTGCAGAGATGACACAAAGTCTTGCCATCGGCCTTCATATAGATATTAGAGTAATGTTTACTTCTCCATCTTCCAAACCTTTAGATAGGATCCATGACAAGCATTGCCAACCATCCACACAATGGTCAGTCTCTAGAGGTGGTGAAAGAGATGAGGACGATAGCGTGGTTGATATGGTTTCATTTCCTAGAGCTAGATGTGTGACCAACACGGGGACCCTTCCATGCAAATTTTTGGTCGACGATATCGAACTTCCATTAAAACAAATAATACTCCCAGGTAGTTTTCATATTTGAATTGTTCCATGTTGTCCATCTCATACATGAATAATCTAGATTATTATTTTTAAATTAATGATCATATCTTGTTGTGTGTAGGAAATGGCCATTTTATAGGAACCTGGAGAGAAATCCCTTATTGATTTTTTGACGGCACAAGCACTCCCTCTACCTCCGCAGGTCCTCCGCGACCTCCCGGTATAAGGATCGTTCATTCACTTCCCCGAGCCAAAATAACTCTTTTGAATCCCTCCTGGAACCTCAATCAAATCGCTCCACAGGTCCTTCTATGTTTTGACAGCCTCTATATACACGACCACTACCAATCTCTGAAATAGGAATGCAAATTTCAAGTTTCGGGACTCCTTGAGTCTTGATGTCGAGAGTCCTTGACTCTTCGATCTCCCAATCACCGAAATGCTGATTTGTCGAAATGCCTTCCCTTTCAGGATTTTTTTTCGAAAGCCTGGATTGCTGCCACGTGTCCTCCTAATAATGGATGGTCCCTGTTCACTTCGCAATTTCATGACTTATGACCTCCTATGACACAAATCCTATGTTCTCTCGAATCTCCGGTATCCGAAATCCCGGTGGACTCCCTGATCCTTGCCACGTGTACTCTACGGATAGACGGTCCAGATCATTTTCAGGACTTCACCAACAACGAAGTTGAAAGACTCTCCTCTATGTTTCCAGATGTCTGAATCCCCAAAATGGGTGATCTCGCGACAAATGTCCTCCTCTGAATGGATGACTCATATCTCTTTCGAAACTTTCATCATAGAGTGTCCCAACCTCTCAACATCGAGATCTCTGAAATCATGAATGCCGAAATACCAATATCTTGACTATTTTGGGACTTTATGGACTTCTCTACCTTGCGCGTGAGGATTTAAACCTCATGCAACTTCTAGCCGATCCAAAAACTATCATCTATCAGTGTGAGATCCAACGACTCACAATCTCCACTGTTGTACGTGCCTCCTATGTTGCTTCCTGGGCATGTAAGTCCAATGGTCCAGATTCTCTGGGCTGATTCGATGACCGTTGTGCTCCCTTCTTGAGCATACGCTTTCCTCCTAAATTGGGAAGAATTCTAAACTCTCCAAAGAGTTCTTTGGTCTCTACGACCTCTTGCGGCCTCTATGTTTAAAATCACTCTCCCTCCTGAGCTTGGCCTTCTCTAAAACCCTAAGAGGTTTCCATGACTCCTGCACTCCTTGTAGAGTCTCTGTACGTTAACTCGGTGTTGTCTCTTCTGAGCTTTCCTATAGCTTCGACCTCTAATGGATTTACCCTTTCCTTCTCCTTTAGATGGAGGATCTTTGATGCCCTCCTGACACTTATTTTCTCAAGAAAACTTCTTGCTAAGTTTGCAGGGTGTTCAACAACCCTGTGAAGATCCTCCCCCCTAGATTCTTCTTCAACTCCAGAACTCAAAGAGTTCTTCCTTCCTGTGCGCTCTGGCACCTACTCAATGCCCTCTTGGTAGAGCGTCTAGAATCCTTAGTGATTTTGACTTCTATCTGAACTCACAGCAGTGTTCTCCCTCAATGCAACATGTGCCTGTGCTCAACTCCCTCCTGGTAGAGCTTCTACAGAACTCCTTAGAGATTTTGTCTTCTTACTGAACTCCCAACAGAGTTCCTCTGTGTGATTTTTGCACCTGCTCAATGCCCTCCTGGCAGATCCCTACAGAACTCCTCAGAGATTCTTTCTTCAACTGTGTCCTCTCTATATAGTATTGCCTCCAAGGTGTTCAACAACCTTGAGGTCTTCTCCTTGAGCCAATGACTTCAGATGGTATGCCCTCCTGGCACGTATTTTCCTGAATCCGTAAAATTCATAAGTGCTCTCTAGGCACTGGCTATCAGAACCCGCATCATTTTGTCACACCCTCCTAGTATGAAGCCTCAAAGATCCCCAACCCTGAAATCAAAGAACTCTACAGATAGCAAAACCTATCTGTTCCTGCAAATGCACATTCACAACATACATTCACAACATACATTCACAACAGATATTGAACACACATAGACATTTATTCAACATAGACAATATGCAGGAAAAGTTGTTGTTTGTATTAATCATAAAATGCCTCTTTACAAAGGTGTTCTTGAGCACAGCCTGTAACAAGGTCCTTGGATTCTCTCTTCCTCTCTCTCTGCATACTACCACTTACTCAAAATGAGATGCTAGGCTCTTTTACATGAGGGGGCTCTTTGAGCTCTTCCCTCCAAACTCACCTACCCTATTCAATTACAATGAATGGGATGTCTAGTCCATAATCAGATCTAGATCTCATCCTTACAAACCATTAAAGGCCTTTTATTCTAATGCCTACACAAAAGAATGACTTCACGGCTCAACATCCTTACATTCATTTAATTACATTCAAATTCAAATTTGAAACGAGGCTATGCCTCTTCTTCTTGAATGTGTGATTTGAATGCACTGAGCTAGCTAGTTGGCTGACGTGGAGTGATGCTCCTGCATCATACTCTTCAGCTGTAAAATTCATGAGCTCCTGCTCATGAGCTTCCACCCTGGCTGTTTAAATCCTTCTGGATCCCAAACAACTTTCTGGAGTTGTCTCCTTGCCCCATCTCTTTGTCATTGTTGTTGCTTCCGCTGCTCTACTGCTGCTGCTTTTCTGCCCAGCTTCTCCTTGCTGGAAGTCTCTTGTGATCCAATCATCAGCTCCCAAATCTTCTTGATCACCTCATCCAGCTTCTCTAGTGGCTGGCTTTGTTCTTGTAGTCTCCTTAGATGCAAATTTTTTCCTCAAATGGGAAAATCACAATGATCTCCCATGTCACCTTCATCCTCTGTGGCACTAAGTGTCCACTCTGCTGCAGACTTCATCTCTACAGTCTCCTCTTGACCGATATTCTACTCAACCTATTCTTATGACATCTTAACTTATTCCATCTCTCCTGCTGGTATGTGTCCATCTCCTTCCAGCTGTTCCTCAAACTGGATATCTCCTTCATCAATTTCCAACCTCACTTGTTGGATGTGCATGCCCTACACTACCACCCTTCTCTCCAGGGCTTCAATATGTTCACACAGATCAATAAAGATCATGTTATTTTATTCTTCTTCTTCTACTTCTACAAGATCCAATGCTGTAGTTTTCTCAGCTTCCTAGCTGAAAATATTGAGTCGCTCCTCAGAATGCTCATCCTCTTCCTCTACTTGGGCAGTTTCTAACATCTGCTCCAATTCTTCCTTGACATTCATAGTTGGTTTTCCTTCTTCTGTTGTTGCTGCTTCATTGGCAACATAGACTTTGGCCTCCTCTGGGCTAATTCATAGGAATATTTCGATTCCCCCTATCATCAAAAGATTCCTCCAATCCTCCTCTTGGATGGTGCAATTTTTTAAATTGTCATCATCTTCATTCACACAGCTGGAAGAACCATATGAATCTTCACCTGTCAACTCCTTGGGATGATTTGACCTCACCTCTAAGTTCATGAGACTCTCAGATAACCTCATTTATGTTACCCTTCCCATATGGAAATTTGGAAACTTTCTGTTGCCCTCCTGATAGTCCATGAGATCCCGTAGTGACCTCGCCTCATTGCCCTCCTAGCAACATGAAATTCCCTGACTATCCTCATGACATTCTGTGAGACCCCTCAGTAATATCAACTCTTTTCCCTCCTAGAAATTGGGAATTTCTAGGCTACCTTCCTGGCAGTCCTTGAGATCTTCAGCTGATCCCATTTCATCCTAAGCACCACTAATATTTCTCCCAGTTTCTGGTTCACATACCTGAACCACTTCCTCGGGTTCCTTGAGGTTTTCAGCATGCCTCAACCATCCTCTTAACGACCTCTGTTGTCTTTTAACCATCAACTTCTTGACTAGCCATTTTGATTTCGTCCTTATGGGCCATTCATATACCCATCTCGACTTAGCACTCTCTTGCACTCGTAGCACAAGTTCATCCATCCTCACTCTGATCTCGGCGAGTTCTTTATCCCTTGCAGTGATTTCCTGTTGCTAGTGGTTCTTATTCCCACCATGCTTATGGCATTCAGTAGCCATTTCGTTGTCTTCTGTCTACCCTCCTGGCAAACCCGTTGTCACTCTATAACCCTGAGTGCTTTTAGCATCTCCTTCTACAATCCTCCTGACTACCTTCCTGATTGCTTCTTACATGCAAACAATCATTTACAGAGTTGCCAACACTTTGTATTTTCTCCTTGCTTCACCTGAAATATACAAGTGAAGTCCCACTCTGATACCACTTGACGGCGTAGGCGCTCCCTCTGCCTCCGCAGGTCCTGCGTGACCTCCCAGTCTAAGGATTGTTCATTCACTTCCCCGAGCGAAAATATCTCTTTTGATTCCCTCCTGGAACCTCAATCAAATCACTCCATAGTTCCTTTTGTGTTTCGATGACCTCTGTATACACGACCGCTCCCGATCTCCAAAACAGGAATGCAAATTTTGGGTTTCGGGACTCCTTGAGTCTTGATGTCGAGAGTCCTTGACACTTCGATCTCCCGATCTCCAAAATGCCTATTTTCCGAAATGCCTTCCCTTTCGAGATTTTTTTCCGAAAGCCTAGATTTCTACCACATGTCCTCCTAATGATGGACGGTCCCTATTCACTTCACGATTTCGCGACTTGTGACCTCCTCTGACACAAATCCTATGTTCTCTCGAATCTTCGGTATCCAAAATCTTGGTAGACTCCTTGATCCCCGCCACGTGTACTCTACGGATGGACGATCCAGATCATTTTCAGGACTTTTCCAACTACGAAGTCGAAAGAATCTCCTCTGTGTTTCCCGATGTCCGAATCCCTGGAATGGGTGATCTCATGACACGTGTCCTCCTATGAATGGACATCTCAGATATCTTTCGGAACTTTCATCACGGAGTGTCCCAACCTCCCAACATCGAGATCTATGAAATCTCGAATGCTGAAATCTCAATATCTTGACTATTTCGGGACTTTACGGACTTCTCTACCCTATGCGTGAGGATTTAAACCTCGTGCAGCTTTTGGCTGATCCGACAGCTATCGGCTATCCGTGTGAGATCCAATGGCTCACAATCTCCACTGTTGTGCATGCCTCCTACGCTGCTTCCTAGGTGTGTAAGTCCAACGGTCCATATTCTCTCGGCTGATCTGACGACAACTGTGCTCCCTTCTTGAGAATACACTTTCCTCCTAAACTGGGAAGAATTCTAAACTCTCCAAAGAGTTCTTTGGTATTTGCAACCTCTTGCGGCCTGTGTGTGTAAAAACACTCTCCCTCTTGAGCATGGACTTCTCTGAAACCCTAAGAGGTTTCCACAACTCCTACACTCCTTGCAGAGTCTCTGCATGCTAACTCGATGCTGTCTCTTCTAAGATTTCCTCTAGCTTTGACCTCTAAGGGATTTACCCTTTATTTCTCCTTCAGATGGAGAATCTCTGATGCCCTCCTGGCACTTCTTTGCTCAAGCAAACTTCTTGCTGAATTTGCAGAGTCTTCAACAACCCTATGAAGATCCTTCCCCCTGGATTCTTCTTCAACTCCAGAATTCAAAAAATTCTTCCTTCCTGTGTGCTCTGGAACCTACTCAATGCCCTCCTGGCAGAGCATCTAGAGTCCTCAGTGATTCTGAATTCTATCTGAACTCATAGCAGAGTTCTCCCTCAATGCAACCTGTGCCTGTGCTCAACGCCCTCCTGGTAGAGCTTCTACATAACTCCTTAGAGATTTTTTCTTCTTAATGAACTCCCAACATATTTCCTCTCTGCGCTCTTTGCACCTGCTCAATGCCCTCCTGGAAGAGCCCTACAAAACTCCTCAAAGATTATATCTTCAACTATGTCCTCTCTACACAGTCTTTCCACCAAAGTGTTCAACAACCTTGAGGTATTCTCCTTGATCCAATGACTTTAGATGGTATTCCCTCCTGGCACGTCTTTTCCTGAACCCATAGAATTCAGAAGTTCTCTCTAGGCACTGGCTATCAGAACCCGCAGCGTTCTGTCACATCCTCCTGGTATGAAGCCTCAAAGATCCCCAACCTTGAAATCAAAGAACTCTACAGATAACAAAACCTATTTGTTCCTGCAAATGCACATTCATAGCATACATTCACAACATACATTGAACACACATAAGACATTTATTTAACACAGACAATATGCAAGAAAGATTGTTGTTTGTATTAATCATAAAATGCCTCTTTACAAATGTGTTCTTGAGCATGGCCTGTAACAAGGTCCTTGGCTTCTCTCTTCCTCTCTCTCTCTGCATACTACCACTTACTCAAAATGGGATTCTAGGCTCTTTTACATGAGGGGGCTCTTTGAGATCTTCCCTCCAAACTCACCTACCCTATTCAATTACAATGAATGGGTTGTCTAGTCCAGAATCAAATCTAGATCTTAGCCTTACAAACCATTAAAGGCCTTTTATTCTAACACTTGCGTAAAGGCACGACTTCATGGCTCAACAGCCTTACATTCATTTAATTACATTCAAATTCAAATTTGGAACGAGGCTATGCCTCTTCTTCTTGAATGCGCGATTTGAATGCACTAAGCTGACTAGCTGGCTGATGTGGAGTGATGCTCCTGCATCATTTTTGGGGCAACCTTATGCATGAGGTGGAATTTCCAGAATTCCAACCTCAAAAAATAACTTATGGATTATCTCGAAGGCCTCTTTAGAGTAGACACCTTCATTAAAAAAATGGTCACCTTTGCAGTGGGAGAATATTTAAAATATACATAGAATGTGTATAGATGAAACTTGGTAGGAAACCCTAGGTATGAGCGTCCTCCCTAGATTCCAAAGAGGGAGTGGAAGGCGATCATTCATGATGCAAAAGAAAAGATATTGAAAAAATCAGGAGAAAAAATAATTGGTACCCCAAGGTAAATTACAATATTTTGATTTGAATACCTTTAATTTTATTTAGATCTATATAAAAGTGTGGTATATAACATACTTGAAACTTTTGACGATGGGTTTCCTGACACTTCGAAGGAAACCAAATAAAGGATTTCCAAACATCGCCAACATAGGTGAGGCCAAGGAAGCTACTCGAGGCTATAGTTACAAATCATAAGTACCAAAACATATTAAGAATATTATTTGTATATCCTTACAAATTTCAGGTAATTGCAGCAAAAAACATTAAAAAAACATACTCTTATGCAATGCAGGGCGATGACTTCAGAACTGAAACCATAGAGTAAGACCTCCAAGTTGGTTACAAGTATGACTATAAAGTCATGGTTGATCATAGGAAAATCATGGGGTAGACCCCAAGATCCAATTTGTGAGATAAGATAAATAAAAATTAGTCCACATTAACCTTTCATTACTTATAAAATATGTAAATGTTTGATATAATCCATAATTTTAATGTCTTTCTTTTCTTTAATCAGGAAATAAAGACTATCAACGAAACAATTAGTATTGGAAAACAAATCATTGATAATGCAATGTGGCCATAAGATAATGGTGCTCCCTAGCATTCCCATTCTAGTGGGGTGCAACCCCAAGATGTTCCTATTACTAAGGCCCACAACAGTAAAATGGTTGTATATTAATCATGTACTTAATAATTATGGCTTCATTTCCTGAAGATGGATACTGATTTGGATCTGAAATGTCGACGATCTATTGACAAGACTGTGGCTAATCCGATCACTTCTGAAAATCCAAACCAGCCAAATTTCATTAATTATGTACTTCTAATTTTTATTACTTATACATTTACAGTTTTGTCCTTATAAATTTGTTGTTTCAATGGAAGAGGATGTTGTAGATGATCATCCCTGACCTGAATATCAGGGGAAAAAGGAAACCATTCAAACGGTTCTGACTAGTGGACCAAGTGAATAATTACATTGCAAAGGTTTTTTTTAATATTAATGAACTACTTCAATGATATTTAAAAATTGGCCATATAAATTTAACATTTTTTTGTTTTTGTAGGTGATGGCCCCTCACAGCAGCCTCCACACCGTGGGTATGAGACCAGACATGCTCGGCATGAAAGGAATGAAGCAACATCAACTAGTGAAGAGCACCCAGTAAACAAAGACATGGAGATTGATGAATTACTTAAGAACTAGAAAATACAAAAGAAGAGTAAAAGAAATTGATGACGTATAATAATTTTATAAGATAGATAGATGTACATTATATAGCTAGTATATTTGGAACATATTTTGAATGATAAATCTCATTCATAAAAACTCTTTTTATGACATTTTCCTTTGAATGATAAACCTCATTTATATCTTTACAATCACTTTTTATCAATTTTGAATATTTTTAATGCATATTTTTTAGTAGAATATAGATTGGGTATTAGGGAATTGAGAGTGATGTGAGGGGGGAGAGAGGGGCCATAGGAGCTTCCAAATTCATGTGGTTGGACATGTTCAGTAGAGAAAAATTTATTGGAGCATTTTATTCTTGGAGAAAACCTCTCTCGATCCAACGGAGCAACAACATAGTCAATGTTGACTTCATTGTTGCTCCTTCGGATCGAGGGAGGTTTTCTCCAAGATCAAATGGCTCCAATACATTATTATCGAAAGCAAGAGGATCTTATCTAGGCCATCATATCTGAGATGTGTGTATGTTTGTGACACTATTTAATCTCCTCTCATATGGCTTTTACAAAAAATAATATCAATGGTGTTTACTATTTGCAATCTTGTCAGTCTTAATTTCTATTAGGATTTATTGACATGTATTAAAAGTATTTTTTGGTTTTTACTAAAATATAAATACAATTATGTTTTTATTTACTATAGTATGCATTTTGTGCATTTTCATTATCTCTAGATGTTGTATCAATGCAATGCTACACATTAGAATATCAAATATCAGGTATGTCTTGTCCTTTTTATTCTTTTTATGACTTCTTAAGGTTCATTTTATTTATTTATTTTTACATTACCATCATTTGTGGGCCACCATGGGTCCAACCATTCTATCTAATGAACCACACCCAAGTATGTAGCATATATGATTCCCTTTAGTTCATCATATCATATGATTCACTCAACTAATCTAATACTTCAACTTGGTTTTTTGTGGTTGTGTATAAGTAATCCCATGGATATCATAGTATAAGCATAACCATAATTATGCAATAGATTATTTGAAATGAATGATATATAGATACCACTTCTAAGTAGAATAACATGATATCTCGATGACTAGTAAGGAATAAGAGAAGCACATGGAAAATGTACTAGTAACTCCATTGTATTTTCTTAGAGTACTAGTATATCGAGTGTGATTGATTATGGAATATGTATTACTGTTTACATAATGTGTATACTCTATTCCTTGATATCAACCTTTGTTAACTAGTTGTGATAGTACTATTCCACTTACTTGTAAATAGTCATAGTAAATATTATGTGAATAGCTTACGTTATTGGAGCTAGTATGTAAAGGGTTACAATCTTATAACAAGCGAAGATTAGTTTACATGTACTGGAAGATGGAATGAATGAAACCCATTATAATAGTGTTCAACTTAGGACATAGGTGAAGTACAACCACCATTTCTAAGGTTACAACATTGAGATTACAAAGCATGTATAGTAATAGTTACATCTTTCTACTTATACCATCTATTGGAGTAGTGATTCCATTGAATACAAGCTTCATTAGTGAATCTCATCATGTCGAGTAACAAGTAAAGTTATTCCCATATAACCTCTAGTTTAAGCATGTGGCATAATCAATGCCATTAGTAACCTTCTAGCTTAATTACCTCACGTCCATAAGTAATATGGTCTCATATATTATGCATAATAAGTAGTGGGTTCACTATAGCGTACAAGCTTAGATATATGAGTACTAAATCTTATACAATCAATTGGCACTCTGGAATTGAAATTTTAATAAGATTCTTTGCATTCTAAAACCCTAAGTCAATCTACCAAATATATTTGATTCGATAGAAGGACATACAATTGAAAACCTCCAAATACTAATAGAAATTTGACTATATCTCAAACCAATAGCATTGATATCATGTTGGAGAACTAGGGAAATATGAAGATCATAGAGCTAGGTATTCCAATAATAGGAGGCATTTAAATACATTGTTACAACACTTTATCCTAATTGAACATAGTTCAACATGCATATAAGTATAAGAAACCAAATGATTTCCATACACAACACATATCACATTCTTATTTATATATCAATGGTTAAGGTCATGTTATACAACATCAATATGTACCCAACTCCCTTCAAGTGAAGAAGACAAGGTCCACTTAGAATGGTGAAAGAATATAATGAAGTCCTTGAATTCTATCTTGTTCTATGCACTAGTCACTTTCTTTGGTTTAACTACCCAACTAATTGAATTCCATGTCAACCACTATGTCAACTCTCCTAATTGATTTTCAACTTTTCACTGAGCATCTCTAGAAGATATATAGGTGTGATAAAACTACATATGACGTTTTTCCAACATATATTACATTAGAAGTAATTTAGAATGACCTGTTGTTTGAGAGTGGGAGTTAGTTATACCTTAGATATAAAAACCTACTCTACAATCAATTACTCATCCATAGTAGAAGAGGAACATCAATTGCAACAATGTTAGTTGCATCAATGGTGGATGATATAGTGGTAGTGGTACCGGAGTTTCCTCCTCTTCACAACCTTGAACATCATATGTAATCAGTGGTATTTATAGCCATCAAATTCCAATTCAATCTACAACTTATCTGGAAAAATTCATTAAAAAATATAGTATTTTTCAATTTGAATAACATGCTACCACCACCCTTACACCATCTTCTCACCCCCTTCTGAAGTTTCAAGATTATTTTCCCAAGTTTTCGGGAAATGGAATTATTACTACTAATGAAGACTTGGTAGCATTTTCCAATGCTTTCCATAATATAGGGGAAAATGACAATCATACTTATATGTGCTTATTCGTCAATTCTCTAGAAGGGAAGGTTTTCATATACTTTTTTGACTTACTGCCTAAAATCCTTTCCACATGGGAAGAACTGGTCTATTGGTTTAAATTGACGTATGGGAAAACCAAAACACCAGTTGACTGATTAAAGTAATACAATAATATTATCTACAACAAAAGTGAGACTATCAAATCATTCAATCTTAATTTCACCAAGTTGTATAGTCAAATTCTTGAACTGGTCCGCCCCAAGAATTAAGATGCATTCATGAACTATTACAATAATTTACCCTCTTCCTATCATCATAGATTGAAAGAAAAGGCCATAGGAAATCTTGGATCTACACATCAGACTTGTCTCGAGTATGAGAAGGAGATACAAAGAATGAGTCTCCCTAAAGGAAATTATGTCAAACAAACTGATATGTCTACATTTGTACAAATTATGCAGGGTATGAATAATTGAATGATTGCTTATGAAAGGAAAGGAATTACTTACTCTTCTTCTCCCGTTGAAAACTCTTCTCAAGCATATTTTAGAAATCCAAATGATATCCCTTTTCAACCAAAAGCTATAATGTCTCGTTCCTAGTGCAATTGTTTTGAAGAAAATCATGATGAAGGCACTTGTGAAGTTAAAAGGAATGTTAGGGACAAAATATTTGGTAAAAATCCTAATGCTACTATTGTTTTTCTAGATTGGAATCATCCAAATGATATTGTGGTGGTGAACATCAAAAATAAATCTTACCCCAATCAGAACAAAGTTTATCCTCCTTGCACTTCTTCATCTCCAAGAACGTCATCCCAAGGTAATGACTCTCACGCTATCAGAATTCCAAAAAATCAAGGGACATACTCTCTTTTCCCTCCCTCCAAATACAATATCCTCAATCAGTTGGCTAATATTAAGGCATATTCCTCTCTCTTGGATATGGTCACCATATCAGAACAACAAAAGCATATTAAAATTTTTATGGAAGGTAAAATGTTCACAGTAGCTAATTTGACTAAAAATATTGAGAGAGATTATTCAAATGTAAATAGAATAGGTGTATATAACTTTAGGAACCCTGTAGAAATAACCGCCTTATATATTTATGTAAAAATTATGGATAGAATAACTCACTATTTTTTGATAGATGGTGGGTATGGTCTGAGCGTTACGTCCAAAATTATTATGGAAGAGATAGGCCTTTATTGTACAAATGAAAATTCGAGGAGTATGTTCTCCTATAATAATAAAAAAGAGTATACCATAGGTGAGATGAAATATGTAACTCTGGTCCTCTATGTTCACCCTGAAATAAGAAGCACTCTTAGTATGCCAATCATCGATATGCATGTTAGTAACTATTCAATCATTTTGGGTAGATATTGGCAGGTCCTAACTGGTGGTTACCTATCACAAGATGGTTCACATTTATCCATCCCTAAGAATCGAAATAATATTATTGTCCTAAGGGAAGGAGGGATTTCACCTTACATTGAAAGCATTCCTCAACCTAATGTAAATTACGTTGAGGAAGACATAGGTGTCTATTCGATATTTGTTGATGAAGATGATATGTTTCTCGAACTAACTGACTATGATGATAGTATGTGGCATATTCACTTTGACGGTAATTACGTTGAAGAAGACATAGGTGCTTATTCGATATTTATAATTTTGTATTAAATTGACTATTTCCATGACTGTACCTATTACCAGATATCCTAATATTGGTGATGGTATTGAATATCAAACTAGCATTTCCTTGACCTTATTCAATACAATTTTAGAGACTGATACCATTTGTATTGAACTCCACTATTCTTGGGAAGTTATTTTTGAAGATATCAAAATACACGAATTGTGGGAAGCCTGACAAAGGAAGCATAGAAATCATCCTCCTCATTAAAACATTTTTCACATGTCCTCTAGCTCCCATTCTTCTTGAAGAACAAGAGGGTTGTCCCTTGATATTTTTCCTATATCTGATATAGGGAGGATAAAGTTTTACATACAAAGCCAACAAACTTCTCTTCATCAAACCTTATCTAATTCTTCTAGTTACACTCTATATGTAACCTCTTTCACTTTAAATATGACATATTTTGGTAGAAGTAGTGGTACCTGAGGTTCCTCCTCTTCACAACCTTCAACTTCATATGTAATCAGTTGTATTTATAACCATCAAATTCCAGTTCAATCTACAACTTATCCAAAAAAAAGTCATTAAAAAGTATGGTCTTTTTCAATTTGAAGAACATGCTACCACCACCCTTACACCATCTTCTAACCCCCTTCCGAAGTTTAAAGATTATTTTCCCAAGTTTTCAGGAAATGGAACTATTACTACTAATGAACACTTGGTGGAATTTTCCAATGCTTTCCATAATATAGGAACGAATGAAAATGATACTTATATGTGTTTATTCGTCAATTCTCTAGAAGGGAAGGTTTTCATAGAAATTTTTGATTTACTTCCTAAAACCCTTTCCACATGGGAAGAACTCGTCTACTGGTTTAAATTGGCATACAGGAAAACCAAAATCCCATCTAATCAATTAAATTAATATAATAATATTATCTACAACAACAGTGAGACTATCAAATCATTCAATCTTCGTTTCACCAAGTTGTATAATCAAATCTTGAACTGATCCGCCCCCAGAATTAAGATGCATTCATGCATTATTACAATACTTTACCCTCTTCCTATCATCATATATTGGAAGAAAAGGCCATAATAAATCATGGATCCACACATCTGACTTTTCTCGAGTACGAGGAGAAGATAAAAAGAACAAGTCTCCCTAAAAGAAATTATGTCAAACAAAATGATATGTCTATAGTCATACAACTTATGTAGGATATCAATAACCGAATTATTTATTATAAAAGGAAAGGAATTACTTCCTCTTCTTATCTTGTTGAAACCTCTTCTCAAGCATCTTTTAGAAATCCAAATGATATCCCTTTTCAACCAAAATCTATAATGTCTCGTGTATGGTGCAATTTTTGTAAAGAAAATGATGATGAAGGAACTTGTGAAGTTAAAATGAATGCTAGGGACAAAATATTTTCTAAAACTCCTAACGCTACTATCATTTTTGTAGATTGGGATCATCCATATGATATTATGGTGGTAAACACCAGAAATAAATCTTACCCCAGTTAGAACAAAGTTGATCCTCCCCGCACTACTTCATCCCCATGAATGTCATCCTAAGGTACCGACTCTCAAGATGTCAAAATTACAAACAATCAAGGGACATATTCTCCTTTCCCTCCCTCCTATTATCACCATACAAATTTTTATGGAATCCAAATATTGGATTTAGCTAGGGGCCAAACTGGTATAGAGGCGTGATAAAAGGGAGGACGGAGCCACATCTAGTGAAATAAAGCTAAGACTAGCAGGGGCGCGTAGTTGACGAGACACGACAAATCACATATCTCGAACACCATAGAACAATGGTCAGAAACCACATCGGGTGGAGAAATAGCGCGAATATTAATTATTTGAAAGCAGGATGATGAAAATAACTTGGTTTCCACTCGAGACCGCATGGTGCCACTAGATGCATATCAGGGCAAAAAGTAGTCTACCCCAAATCGCTTTGCCTCATCCCCAAAATTTTCGAAAGACAAGCGCTACAGAGATTGCTTTGAAATGTCTAGAGAAAGTAATTTGGGGATTAGACCATTGGTAGTTTGGACCATTTTTAGACGAATTCGATCAATTGCATGCATATCAGTTTTCAAGTCTCAGTTTCCATGATTTCAAGCAATTTTGACCAGTCGTCTTCCAAGGTGAATTTCTAGCAAACCAGAGCACATTTTGAGAAACCAAAGGAGGTTTTTACTCATCACGGGACAAAGAACAATAACCTCTCACATTTTTCTCATAGCTATTACATATTGGGATAATCGAGGACATCTTGGAACCTTATATTTCCGGATTCAAGACTTTTTTCTGTTGGAGATATATTTTTCAAATGTAGATCCTGAACATATGGAGAAACATTTCACAAAACCGAGAGAGGTTTTTATTAAAAACAATATGATGTACAAAAAAATCTCCCGGATTTTACACAGGTGTCATGGATTGAGAGATTAGAGGAAATATTTGAACCTTATTTTTCATTTTTCATGATTTCCTGTTTGAGACATGTTTTTGCGGCATGTGTTACGGCCAGTTGGAGATGAATTTAGAGAAACCAAGAGAGGTTTTTATTCATAACGATATTATATACAAAAAATGTTCTCATATTTTACATATATATTATGGTTTGATATTTATAGATGGTGTTTTGAAGCCTACTTTTTCGTGTAAACAGTTTCCAAACGAAACGTTTCTTTATTTGTAACCAGTTTGGAAACGAAAGGACTCGTTGTTTGTATAAAATGTGAAGAGATGCGTATGTATCAGAGTTGGAAGAAGTGCAAGGGAACCTTTTTGTTTCTTCTAAACTCTATTATAATTTTCTAGAGCTGAATTGAATATACATGCAAAAGCTTTTGAAGTCTCTATGAAAAGATTCTAATGGTGGTGATATGAGTTTTGTCTTCTCTCATCGTATGTATTTCTTGTGTTGTTTATTTCCATTTGCACTATCTTATGTTTAAATTGGATAGTTAAAAGCTCAGAATTCATCTTGTGATGCTCTTCGCTTAAGCAATTTAAACTGTGTGAATTTCCTCTTAACTAATTCAAAATTCATTTCAGTAATGCTCTGATGCAGTTATTTGTTTTTTCTTTCTTTTTACACCCCGATTAAACTCAATTAACAACTCAAATTCATTGCCTCATTTATCCTTTATCCTCTGGAGAGTTCTACTGGCCAGTCATTGTTTTCATTCAATTTCATAATTTTGACACCATAACCCTGAGTGTTCTTCCCCTTCTTTACCAGCAATTTTATAAAAAAAAAAACCAAAACAATCTGAACCTAGCCACTGATTGACAAAGATATATCAAGTGACATGAGAGATCCCTCTCTGAGTTGAGTAGGCTAGTGCCCAGCTCTAAAGTAGGTTGAAACAATTACCTCAGTCGTTTGTCTATCAGCTGGACAAAATTTACAGAGTGTTAACATTCTGGCACTGTTGTCGGGGATGAAATTGAAAAAAATTCCCTGGGAAAGAATGACATGGTTGAGTTCTAAGGTCTAAGAGCTGTGCAAAATGATGCAGGAGCATCACAAGGGCATGCAAGCATAGACAACAGTGAGCCAGCATGGAGATAAGAGACAGCTGGAAAAGCACCAAGCACATTTTTTTGAAAATGTTTTGAAATATTAATGAAGTCATTAAGTGGAGGCATGCTTGTATTATTGTAAAAGGACCTTGATCGATCCACTCTCATCCATAGTAGATAGGAGCCTTTATGTGTAATGAATGTAGGTAGATAGAATTTAATGCTTAGATTAGACAGTTTAGAGCACAAGAGGGAAACGGGATATAGACACCCTCATTGTATAGTTGTATTATTATTATCAAGATGAGAGCATAGCGCATAGAGAAGAGAGCAGAGAGATGTAGTTGAAAACACCCATGTATAGATATTTGAACTAATAGAAAGAGAGTCGATTCAAATTCATGGTGTCGTATTTGTTCTCTGTGTAGGCCTGTTGAATATTATGCTCATGGATGTTTACTTTCTGTTATACATTTTCTTTATATGTTGTGTATATGATTTCATGCTGTGTGTGTGAAGTTTGAGAGGGAGTAAGGGATGAGTTTCAATCATTTCTATATCTGAGGAAGAGTTCATGCAAGGAGTGCAGTTGAATTGTCCCCAAGGAGTGTGTTGACAAAGGGTTCAGAGGTTTGTCTCTGAAAGCTCAGATAGGATATCTTTTGTTCTCATTTCCTCAGAAGTGAAGTTGAGTACAGTATCCGTGCAAAGTGTGTGCAGGCCAAGAGTAGTTTCAAGGTTTGTAAGACCTGAAGGATTGTTGAGAGACTGCTTCTGCAAGGAGTGCGCAGAGTCGAAGGACTTCAATTCTTTGAAGTAATTGAAGGATTTTCTGCAAGGAGTGCATGCATGAGTCTTCTTTAAGACTCGGGGTTGGAGAAAAGCTTAGGAGGGATAGAGTCTTCGCATTTGTCGAGGAAAAGCACAGAAGGTTGGTTCCTTGAGGCATTGAAAGGAGGCGTCGCAAGTTTGTGTTTCGGGTGTTTATGTCCCGTCAAAAAACACTTTGTTTAAGAGTGCAGAAGTCCTTAAAGGGAGAAGCAGACGATTGAGATTCTCCATAGAGAATTTGTGAAGTCCCGCGAGTCGTCAAATTTTGTGGAGGAGCAAGGAGGTTACGGTGGTCATTTCTGCAAGCGGAAGCTCGGGAGAGAGAGGGTCGTAGATTCACGCCAACGAGGATCGTTGGATCTACTCACGAAATTCCATTTTGAGGTTTCGTGGGTGGAAGGACTGAAGCTTCGACGCTTGGATTCGTGAAATTGCGAAATCCGAAACCCCAACACAGCAGAAGATTTCATAGTGGGGTCAGTACTTGGACACGTGGTGGGGTTTGAGAAATTTGTCATTTCGGGGTTTAAATGAACAAGGGTAAGCCAAGAGGTTGGCGGATCAAATACCCAAAACATGGAAGAGAGAACTTCGGGATTCAGGAATTCGGGGTTCGTAGTGACATAAGGTTGGGATTGCGAGTCTAGGACCCCTGATACCCAAAATAGCGAATTTACACGGGCTAGCAGATTGTGAGGAGGCAACAGGTGGCAGAAGCCCATGTCAGTTGGAGAGTTGGTGAAGAGATGCGTGGAAGAATGTGGAGGTTCCCAAAAAGGTTTGTGGGACCCGGAGCAGCCACACAAGTCTTTCAGGATTTCGAGACCGGAAGGTAGAGGAGACATAGAGCTCTTGTATATTGAGCTCCCGGTGCATGAAATAGCATTGACCATTGGATTAAGGAAAAGCTCCAGAACCATTGATTTGTTGTGGAGGTGGAACCTTAGCATTCCAGCGTTTATCGAAACTCAGAATATCGGTGTTCGGAGGTCTAAAGGCACAACCGCTTGACCACAAGACTCGCGAAGTCATGAAGTCAAATATCCCGAAGTGCGAAGGGAGATTCGCCGAGGTTTTTTGTGGGTGCAGATTTCCCAAAAGGGGAATAGAAGAGCCAATTGTCAAGATCTCTTTGGGCCAGTGGAAGAAAAATGATCCTGCTGAGTGCAAACTTCTGACCTGCGGGTTGGGAGGGCTACGTCATCTTAGTACCAGAGCTTGTTTCTTGTTTGTATATTTCAGGAAGGAAAAGAGAAAAGGAATTTCATCCATGCCTCCGAGGAGAAGAGACAAACAAACACCCGATCCCCTAGAGGATAGGGAAATTCGAGAAGGAAGGGCCAGGCAGGTGCCGAATCCAGAAGTGGAAAGAGATCTGCATAACATTCGCACCAGACTCGTGGACACAGAAATAAAACAAAGGCGCTAAGCTGATATTGGAGATGTCAGTGAGTCCGAAAGAGAAGATGAAGATGGACATGAAGAAGAATAAATTACAACAGAAGATGCAGCACATGAACGCTTGATTAGAGTTGTTGCAAGAATGAGTGCAAGAGCCAAAATGGACATTCCAGTTTATGAGGGAAACTTGGATGCTGAAGAACTTCTAGACTGGATTAGAGCTCTGGACACATATTTTGACTATGAATATGTCGAAGAAGACAAGAAGGTCAAACATATTGTCACGAGACTTAAAGGACATGCAACATTGTGGTGGGATGAACTACAAGCTGACAGATGTTGCCAAGGTAAGCATAAAATCAAGAGTTGGGATAGGATGATTGCAAAGATGAAAGCAAAATTCATTCCCATAGATTACCAGATTAATCTATTTAGAAGGATGCAGAACTTGAGACAGAAGATGATGACAGTGAAGGAGTACACTGAAGAGTTCTACAGGCTGAACATCAGAATATGTCATTGTGAAAGTAATGATGAAAAGGTTGCCAGGTATATCAATGGCCTGAGATACAAAATTTAGGATGAGATGAGCATGATGACCATCTGAATGGTGGAAGATGCTTATCAAATGGCTCTAAAGGTGGAAGAGAAGCTGAGCTAAAAACAAGGTCAAATAGGTCGAGGCAGAAGTCATTTCAGAGGAAAATCAGTTGTCCAAGATAGAAATCAGAAGCCTAAGGAAGAATGGAAGAAACCTTAGATTGAGAGAGGTGGAAGCTTGCAGAAAGGGAAATATGATGGAAAAAGAAGGCGGTATGTTGATCAGAGAGGAGAGTATGTTGATAACAACATTTTTCCTTGTACTAGAGGTAGAGGAGGAGGAAGAAGTGGAGTGCTAAAATGCTTCATGTGTGGAAAGGTCGGACACAAGTCTTATGAATGCCCAGACAAGAAGAAAGAGGAAGGAGAGGCTCATATTGCTGAAGCTCAAAGGCAAAATGTTGAGGCAAAGGATGTTGAAGGCGGAAGATCGTTGATGATGTGAAAATATCTTTTAACACCAGAGAAGGAGGTGGAGAATTCAGTCCAAAGAAACAAACTTTTTCGGACTGCGCGCAAAACCAAAGACTAGAAATGTAAAGTTATTGTAGACAGTGGTAGCACGGATAATCTTGTTTCTACAGAGATGGTAGAAAAACTAGAGCTAGAGACGATTGATCATCCAAGCCCATACAGAGTTTTGTGGTTGCAAAAAGGACATCAGGTAAATGTCACTAAGCAATGTTTAGTTGAGTTTAAAATAGGAGGGTATAAAGATGAAATACTCTGTGATGTTATTCCTATGGATGTTTGTCATCTATTGTTGGGTAGACTGTGGCAATATGATAGGAATGTGATTCATTATGGGATAATGAACACATACACCCTAGAGAAAAATGGGGGAACTCACATGCTGTTGCCGATCAAAGATAAAGAAATAAAACCGGAGGTGAAAAACACTGTACTTCTCATGAGTGGGAAGGAACTTCTTACAGAGGTTAAGAAGAAGGAGGAACCACAATCTATTGTGGTCAGGAAGCCAAATATTGTTTTAACCAGCATAAGGGTAGATGATTTACCATAAGAGGTTTAGGAACTACTGGAGGAGTTTGCTAACATAGAAGTGGACGAACTACCTTGTTCGTTGCCACCGATCAGAAGTGTGAGTCATCATATTGATCTCATACCTGGAGCTAGTTTTCCAAACAAAGAAGCGTACAGATTAACGCCGCAGAAGAATGAAGAGGTCAAAAGACAAGTCCAGGATTTATTGGACAAAGGTTTGGCCAGGGAAAGCTTGATTCTGTGTGTTGTTCCGACAATACTCAGCCCGAAGAAAGATGGAGGCTGGAGGATGTGTACTAACTTGAGGGAAATCAATAAAATAACAATCAAGTACAAATTTCCATTGCCAAGGATGGATGATCTAATGGATTGTTTGAGTGGGGCCAATTTTTTTTTTGAAGATTGATTTGAAAAGTGGATATCACCAAATCTGCATGAGGGAAGGTGACGAATGGAAGACAACATTCGAAACTAATGAAGGGATATACGAATGGCTTGTCATGCTATTTGGTTTAACAAACGCACCAAGTACTTTCATGAGATTGATGAATGAATTCCTAAAGGATTTTATCGAATTTTTTTTTATTGTGTACCTTGATGACATACTAGTTTTCAGTAAAACAAAGGCAGAGCATATTAAACATTTGTCTACAGTGATGCAGAGGTTACAGCAAGAGAAGTTGTTGATAAATATGAAGAAGTCCTCATTCATGAAGATAGAGCTCATTTATTTAGGGTTTGTTATTTCTATCGATAAGTTGAGGATGGATCCAGATAAGGTGGAGGTGATTAAGAATTGGCTGTCACCAAAGAATATCTTTGAGGTGAGAAGTTTTCATGGATTGGCTAGTTTCTACCGGAAGTTCATCAAGAATTTCAGTGGAATTAGTGCACCAATGATGGACATAGTGAAGAAGAGACACAAATCTTATCACTGGACATAAGAGGCTGAGAAGAGTTTTAATCTGTTGAAGAGGAAAATTACGGAACAACCAATTCTGGTGTTGCTTGATTTCCAAAAGACATTTCAAGTAAAATGTTATGCAAGTGGATTTGAAATAGGGGTTGTCTTGAGTCAAGAAGATAGGCTGATAGCATATTTCAGTGAAAAGTTGAACGAAGCCAAAGTCAAATACTCCACGTATGACAAGGAGTTCTATGCTATTATTCAGGCATTGAAGAAATGGAGACATTACTTAATTCCTAAAGAGTTTGTCTTATACAGTGATAATCATGCATTGCAATTTATGACTCAATAGGAGAAGTTGAATCAAAGACATGTAAAATGGGTTGAATATATGCAAAATTTCACTTTTGTGATTAAACATATTTCTGGTACTGCTAACAAAGTTGTTGATGCTTTGAACAGGAAGTGTTTTCTATTGCAGGAGTTCAGAGTCAAAACATTGGGTTTTGATGATCTCAGGGACATGTACAGAGATGATCCAGATTTTAAAGAGGCATAGGAAGCAGTTGAGAATCCAATTCTCAGGGATAGAAGCCAATGGACAGAACACATGATCCAGGAAGGATTATTGTTTAAAGGTAATTAGCTTTGTATTCCAAAATGCTCCATGAGGGAGAATTTTTTGAAGGAGAAACATAGTGGAGGATTGATTGAACATTTTGGTCATGAAAAGACATTTGCAAAGTTGAATGAGTCATATTTTTGGCCAGGGATGCGAGAAGACATCAAAATATTCATGGAAAGATGTAGAATTTGTCAACATTCAAAAGGAAAGAGGCAGAATGCAGGTTTTTATCAACCATTACCTATACCTGAGAGGTTGTGGGATGTAGTTAGCATGGAATTCATATTGGGGTTGCCAAGAACACAAAGAGGGTTTGAATCAATCTTTGTGGTGGTGGATAGATTTTCCAAAATGGCACATTTCATTCCATGTCAGAAAACCAGTGACACCACTCACATTGCAAACCTGTTTTTCAAAGAAGTCATTCGATTTCACGGCTTACCAAGGAGCATAGTTTCGGATTGAGACACTACGTTCGTAGGACACTTCTGGAGAACCTTATGGAAGAAGCTAGGATCAAACTTGTCATTTAGTTCATCTTATCATCCTCAGACAGATGGACAGACAGAAGTCGTGAACAGGAGTCTAGTAGACTTGTTGAGGAGCTTGGTGACATAACACCACAGCTAGTGGGACAATATATTAACACAGGCGGAGTTTGCTTATAACGACTTGCTTAATAGGAGCATAGGACAGAGTCCGTTTCAGGTTGTCTATGGCATGCATCCGAGAGGAGTTTCTAAGCTGAGGGATTCAAAACAAACTGCGACTAGGAGCGCTAGTGTAGAAGATTTTGCAGAGGCGATGAAGGAACTTCACATCCAGGTGAAGCAACGATTGCAGAGTTCGAACCAAGAATATAGGCAGAGAGAAAATCAACACAGGAGACAACTTCAATTTGAGATTGGTGATTTGATTCTGGCACATCTGAGAAAGGAAAGGTTCCCGAGAGGAACATATAATAAACTAAAAATGAAGAAAATCGGACCATGCAAGGTCTTGAAGAAATTTGGGGCGAATGCATATGAGATTGAATTACCTGATGGGATCAAAATTTCCCTAATATTCAATGTCTCGGATTTGTACCCTTATAAAGCCGAGGAAGCAAAAGAAGGAAATGAACAACTAGAGGTTCAGTGGACAAAACAAATGCCAGTTGCAGAAAAGCTGCAGATGGAGCACATATTGGACAAAAGAGTTGGTAAGAAGACCAGGTGAAAGCAATACTTTGAATACTTGGTCAAGTGGAAGGGCCATCCACTTGAATATTCCAGCTGGGAGAACGAAGCCAAAATACGGAAGCATGGACACACCGTGTGCGAGCTCATGGACAGGAGCCCATGAAATTTTTCAAGCGAGGGAGTATGATGCAGGAGCATCATAAGGGCGTGCAAGCATAGCCAGCAGTGAGCTAGCGTGGAGATAAGAGACAGTTGGAAAAGCACCGAGCACATTGTTTTGAAAATGTTTTGAAATATTAATGAAGTCATTAAGAGGAGGCATGCTTGTATTATTGTAAAAGGACCTTGAGTGATCCACTCTCGTCCATAGTAGATAGGAGCCTTTATGTGTAATGAATGCAGGTAGATAGAATTTAATGCTTAGATTAGACAGTTTAGAGCGCAAGAGGGAAACGGGATATAGACACCCTCATTGTATAGTTGTATTATTATTATCAAGATGAGATCATAGCACATAGAGAAGAGAGCAGAGAGATGTAGTTGAAAACACCCATGTACAGATATTTGAATTAATAGAAAGAGCTTTGATTCAAATTCATGGTGTCGTATTTGTTCTCTGTGTATGCCTGTTGAATATTATGCTCATGGATGTTTACTTTCTGTTATACATTTTCTTTATATGTTGTGTATATGATTTCATGCTTTGTGTTTGAGGTCTGAGAGGGAGTAAGGGATGAGTTTCAATCGTTTCTCTATTTGAGCAAGAGTTCCTGCAAGGAGTGAAGTTGAATTGTCTGAAAGAAGTGCCTTGAAAAAGGGTTCATAGGTTTGTCTCTGAAATCTCAGATAGGATAGCTTTTGTTCTCATTTCCTCATAAATGAAGTTGAGTACAGGAAGTTGTGTGTGCAGGCCGAGAGTAGTTTCAGGGTTTGTAAGACTTGAAGGACTGTTGAGAGACTGCTGCTACAAGGAGTGCGCAGAGTCAAAGGACTTTAATTCTTTGAATTAATTGAAGGATTTGTCCGAAGGAGTGCATGCAGGAGTCTTCTTTAAGACTCAGGGTTGGAGAAAAGCTCAGGAGGGATAGAGTCTTTGTAGTTGTCGAGGAAAAGCACATAAGGTTGGTTCCTTGAGGCATTGAAAGGAGGCGTCGCAAGTTTGTGTTTCAGGTGGTTAAGTTCTGTGGAAAAAAACTTTGTTTAAGAGTGCATAAGTCCTTAAAGGGAGAGGTAGACGGTCGAGATTCTCCATAGAGAATTTGTGAAGTCCTGCAAGCCGTCAGATTTTGCGGAGGAGCAAGGAGGTTACAGTGGTTGTTTCTGCAAGTGGAAGCTCATGAGAGAGAGGGTCGTAGATTCATGCCAACGAGGACCGTTGGATATACTCGCGAAATTCCATTTTGGGGTTTCGTGGGTGGAAGGACCGAAGCTTCGACGCTTGGATTCGTGAAATTGCAAAATCTGAAACCCTGACACAATAGAAGATTTCATAGTGGCACCAGTACTTGGACACGTGGCGGGGTCCGAGCAATTCGGCATTTCGGGGTTTGAATGAACGAGGGTAAGCCAAGAGGTTGACAGATCAAATCCCCAAAACACGAAAGAGAGAACTTTGGGATTCGGGAATTCGGGGTTCGCGGTGACATAAGGTTGGGATTGCAAGTCTAGGACCCCTGATACCTGAAATAGCAAAATTACACGGGCTAGTAGATCGCGAGGAGGCAACATATGGCAGAAGCCCACATCAGTTGGAGAGTTGGTGAAGAGACGCATGGAAGAATGTGGAGGTTCCTGACAAGGGTTGTGGGACCCGGAGAAGGAACGCAAGTCTTTAGGGATTTCGGGACTGGAAGGTAGAGGAGACATAGAGCTCTTGTATATCGAGCTCCCGGTGCACGAAATAGAGTTGACCATTGGATCAAGGAAAATCTCCAGAACTATTGATTTTTTATGGAGGCAGAACCTTAGTGTTCCAGTGTTTATCGGAACTTGACATATCGGTGTTTGGAGGTCTGAAGGCACAACCGCTTGACCACAAGACTCGCGAATTCACGAAGTCAGATCTCCCGAAAACACATATTTCATTAAATTTGGAAATATTCTATTACATGGACTTCATTAACATTGATTTTTTTTATAAATCCTTAATATATTCCATGGAGGAAATCAATCTATTGAGATGCCTAGTGCGGACTTAAGTAAGTGAGTTTCCTCTGAGAACCAATGCCAGGAGTAGGCAGTGAAAGCAAGGGTCTTTGAAGAGTAGTATGCAGGAAATGGATATTGATCTCTCCCCATTGTCGATTCTACAAAACCACTGACCTGATGCAATAGTGTCAACCAACCATAGAAGAATCAATCATGGTTGGGCATTACTTTCACCAAAAGGAGGAGAAAATGATAAGAATTTTAAATGCATAAGAGATAGATGTTGTAACACATTTTTCAAGTTTTTTAGTTGAACTTTGTATATGTCCCCATTTTCTTTGATTATTAATGATTAATGTTTAATGTAACTACAAATAAATTATCAAAATTAAGATATCGATTTTCAAGTTTAATCATATATTCAAAGTCATTCATTTTTTACTCATCTCCCATTAGTCTGAATAGGTCACKTAGGACTCATTATTAATYCAYTCTAATTATTTWTGTAAGAAATRTGAGTTTTATTTCAAAAATACATATCRCATATATACATGTCTTGATGCATATAATTAAATAAAATTCAGTAAATAGTTTTGTGCCTTGTTGGCTTATATGAAATGATTTCAATCACTAATAATTGATTTAAGAATACAAATTTACCAAACATTATGGATGGGGAAATCAAATGCCAGACAATGCAAAAGTTCAAAGACATCTATTTATGACCCATATCCAATGAAAAATAGTCCACTTAACACTCATTATCAATTAATTCTATGTCTTTTTAAGAAACACATTTTTATTTACATGAAGTTTTATTTAAAAATTTACATCACATTTATACACTCATATTAATGCATAATATAGGTAAATAGAAGTCAATGTCCTTAAATTAGCTTATATAAGATGATTGCAATTATAAATAATTGATTTAAGAATACATATTTATAAAAAGTTATGGATTGAGAAATCAAATAC
>ML781718.1:499351-518011 GCA_009831015.1 Picea engelmannii
GTACAAGCGCATTTCTAACAACATCATTCCACTGTGGTGGAAAGCTAATGCATGTTATTTTTCTTTCTTGCAAAGGCACAAACACTTTTCGAACAACATCATTCCATTGCGAGGGTTAGCTTTCCCTCTTGCACAAGCACAAGTGCATGTGCATCTCGAACAACATCATTCCACCAGGGGGGGAAGCTAGTGTGTGCTATCTTTCCCTCTTGCAAAAGCACAAGTTCATCTCAAACATCATCCCACCATGCACAAGCACAAATGCATCTAAAACAACATCATTCCATTGTGAGGGAAAGCTAGCACACTAGATTTATCTCTTGCACAAACACACGCGCATCTTGAACAACATCATTCCTCTATGGGGTAAAACTAGTGCATGTTAGCATTCCATCTTATAGAAGCACAAGCACATCTTGACCAACATCATTCCACTGTGGGGAAAAGATAATGCATTCTAGCTTTCCCTCTTGCACAAACGCAAGCACATCCTGAACAACATCATTCTAGCATGGAGGAAATCTTGCACATGCTAGCAATCCTTCCCTCTTGCATTAATCACAAGTGCATCTCAAAAAAAATCATTCCACTATCAAGGAAAGCTAGCGCATGCTAGCTTTCCCTCTTGCACAAGTGCAAGTGCATCTCAAACAACATCATCCCACTGTGGGGGAAAGCTAGCGTGCTATCTTTCCCTCTTGAACAGGAACAAGCACATCTCAAGCAACATGATTCCACCATGGAGGAAAGCTAACACGTGCTAGATTTTCCTCTTGCACAAGCACAAGTGCATCTCAAACAACATCATTCCATCATGGGGGAAAGCTAGTGTGTGTCGACTTTCCCTCTTACACGAGCACAAACGCATCTTGAACAACGTCACTTTCCCTCTTGCACAAGCACACACGCATCTCGAACAACATCATCCCACCATGACGTAAAGCTAGCGTGTGCTAGCATTCCCTCTTGCACAAGTAGGAGCACATCGTGAACATCATCCCATAGTGGGGGTAAACTAGTGCATGCTAGTTTTTCCTCTTAACAACATCATCCCATCGTGGGGGAAAGCTAGCACATTCTAGCTTACCTTCTTTCACAAGCAGGGGCGCATCTCGAAAAACATCATCCCACCAAGAGGGAAAGCTAACACGCTCTAGCTTTCCATCTTGCAAAAGTAGGAACGCATCACGGACAACATCATCCCACCCGTGGGGAAACCTAGCACGTGCTAGATTTCCCTCTTGCACAAGAAAGACCACATCTTGAACAACATCATCCAACCATAGGGGAAATCTATCGCATGCTAAGCTTCGCTCTTGCACAAGCATGAGCACATCTCAGACAACATCATCCAACCGTGGGCGAAAGCTAGCACATGCTAGCTCTCCCTCTTGCACAAGCAAGAGCTCATCTCAGACAACATCAACCCACCGTGGGGGAAAGCTAGTGTGTGCTAGCTTTCCCTCTTACACAAGCACGAGCTTATCTCAGATATCATCATCCCACCGTGGGGGAGAGCTAGCACATGCTAGATTTTCCTCTTACACAAGCATGAGCTCATCTCGAACAACATCATCCCACCATGGGGGAAAGCTACCTCTTGCACAAGTACGAGCTCATCACAGACAACATCATCCCACCATGGGGGAAATCTATCACGTACTAGATTTCCCTCTTGCACAAGCACAAGCTCATCTCGGACAACATCATCCCACCATCGAGGGAAGCTAGCACGTGCCAACTTTCCCTCTTGCACAAGCATGAGCTCATCTTGTAAAACATAATCCCATTGTGGGAGAAAGCTAGTGCGTGTTAGCTTTCCCTCTTACACAAGCACAAGTTCATCTCGGAAATCATCCCACTATAGGGGAAAGTTAGCTCGTGCTAGCTTTCCCTCTTGCACAAGAACAATCTCATCTTGGAAAACATCATCCCATCATGGGGGACAACTAGCTCTTGCTAGCTTTCCCTCTTGCACAAGCATAAGCTCATCTCCGAGAACATCACTCCACCATGGGGAAAGATAGTGCATGCTATCTTTCACTCTAGCATAAACACGATCTCATCTCGGACAACATCATCCCATTGTGGGTGAAATCTAGCATGTGCTAGCTTTCCCTCTTGCACAAGCACAAGCTCATCTCAAACATCATCCCATAGTGGGGAAAACCTAGTGTGTGTTAGCTTTCCCTCTTACACAAGCACGAGCTCCTCTTGAACAACATCATCCCATCATGGGAAAAAGCTAGCGCATTCTAGCGTTCCCTCTTGCACAAGAATGAGCTCATCTCGGACAACATCATCCCACCCTAGCGGAAAGCTAGCTCGTGCTAGCTATCACCCTTGCACAAGCACGAGCTCATTTTCGACAACATCATCCCACCATGGGGGAAAGCTAGCTCGTGCTAGATTTCCCTCTTGCACAATCACGAGCTCATCTCGGACAACATCATCCCACCGTTGGGGAAAGCGAGTGTGTGCTAGCCTTCTCTCTTGCACAAGCATGAGCTCATCTGAGATAACATCATCCCAATATGGGGGGAAACGAGTGTGTGCTAGTTTTCCATCTTGCATAAGCACGAGCTCATCTCGGACATCATCATCCCACCATGGCGAGAAAGCTACCGTGCACTAGCGTTTCCTCTTGCACAAGCACGAGCTCATCTCAGACAACATCATCCCATCGTGGGGGAAAGCTACCTCTTGGACATGCACAATCTCATCACGGACAACATCATCCCATCGTGGGAGAAATCTAGCGCATGCTAGCTTTCCCTCTTGCACAAGCACAAGATCATCACGAACAACATCATCCCACTGTGGGGGAAAGCTAAGTATGCTATCTTTTCCTATTGCACAAGCACGAGCGTATGTCGGACAACATCATCCCACCGTGGGGAAAAGCTAGCACATCCTAGCTTTCCTTCTTGCACAAGAACAAACTCATCTCGAACAACATCAAGCCATCAAGGGGGAAAGCTAGAATGTGTTATCTTTCCTTCTTGCACAACCACGAGCTTATCTCGGACATCATCATCCCACCATGGGGGAAAGCTAGAGTGTGCTAGATTTTCCTCTTACACAAGCATGAGCTCATCTCGAACAAAATCATCCCATCATGGGGGAAAGATACCTCTTGCATAAGCACAAGATCATCGTGAACAACATCATCCCACCATGGGGGAAAACTAGCACATGCTAGCTTTCCTTCTTGCACAAGCACAAGCTCATCTCAGACAACATCATCCCACCATCGAGGGAAGTTAGCACGTGCTAGTTTTCCCTCTTGCATAAGCATGATCTCATCTCGTACAACATCATCCCACCATGCGAGAAAGCTAGTGCATGCTAGCTTTCCCTCTTGCACAAGCACGAGCTCATCACAGACATCATCTCACTGTAGGGGAAAGCTATCTCATTTCCCACTTGCACAAGCACGAGATCATCTCGGAAAACATCATCCCACCATGGGCGAAAGCTAGCTTCTACTAGATTTCCCTCTTATACAAGCATAAGCTCATCTCCGACAACATCATCCCACTATGTGGGAAAGCTAGCACGTGCTAGCTTTCCCTCTTGCACAAACATGATCTCTTCTCAGACAGTATCATCCCACCATGGGTGAAAGCTAGCACGTGCAAGCTTTCCCTCTTGCACAAGCATGAGCTCATCTCGAATGAAATAATCCCACCATGGGGCAAAGCTAGCTTGTGCTATCTTTTTGTCTTGATCAATCACAAGCTCATCATGGATAAAATCATCCCATCATGGGGGAAAGCTAGCGTGTGCTAGATTTCCATCTTCCACAAGCACAAGCTCATCAAAAACAACATCATCCCACTGTGCGGGAAAGTTAGCGCATGTTATATTTCCCTCTTGCACAAACACGAGCTCATCTCCGACAACATCATCCCACCGTGGGGGGAAGTTAGCGCATGTTAGATTTCCCTCTTGCACAAGCATGAGCTCATCTCGAACAACATCATCCCACCGTGGGGAAAGCTAGTGAGTGTTAGCTTTTCCTCTTACACAAGCACGAGCTCATCTCAGACAACATCATCCCACCATGAGCGAAAGCTAGCTCATGCTAGCTTTCCCTCTTGCACAAGCATGAGCTCATGCTAGCTTTCCCACTTGCACAAGCACGAGTGAATATCGAACAACATCATTTCACCGTGGAGGAAAGCTATTGTGTTCTAACTTTCTCTCACGAAGGGATGATGTTGTCTCAGATGTGCTCGTTCTTCTATGCTAGCTTTCTCTCTTGCACAAGCACAAGTTCATCTCAGACAACATCATCCCACTGTGGAAAAAAGCTGCTAGCTTTCCCTCTTACATAAGCATGACCTCATCTCGAACAACATCATCCCACCTTGGGGGAAAATCTAGCTCATGCTAGCTTTCCCTCTTGCACAAGAACGACCTCATCTCGGACAACATCCCACCATGGGGGAAAGCTAGCATATGCTAGCTTTCTCTCTTGAACAAGCACAACCTCATCTCGGACAACATCATCCCACCATGGGGAGAGCTAGCTCTTGCTAGCTTTCCCTCTTGCACAAGCATGAGTTCATCTCAGACAACATCATCCCACAGTGGGTGAAATCTAGCTCGTGCTAGCTTTCCCTCTTACACAAGCACGAGCTCATCTCGAAAAACATCATCCCATCATGGGGGAAATCTAGTGTGTGCTAGATTTTCCTCTTGCACAAGCACGAGCTCATCTAGAACAACATCATCCCATCGTGGGGAAAGCTAGCACATGCTAGCTTTCCCTCTTACACAAGCACAAGCTCATCTAAGACAACATTCCAATGTGGGAGAAAGCTAGCATGTGCAAGTTTTCCATCTTACAAAAGCACAAGCTCATCTCAGACATTATCTCACTATGGGGCAAAGCTAGAGCGTGTTAGCTTTCCCTCTTGCACAAACACGAGCTCATCTCAAACATCATTGCACCATGGGGAAAAAATAGAGAGTGCTATATTTCCCTCTTGCACAAGCACGACCTCATCTCGAACAACATCCCACTGTGGGGGAACGCTTGCACATGCTAGTTCTCCCTCTTACACAAGCTCGATCTCATCTCGGAAAACATCATCCCACTGTGGGGGAAATCTAGTGCGTGCTAAGTTTCCTTCTTGAACAAGCAAGATCTCATTTCGGATAATATCATCCCACCGTGGGGGAAAGCTACCTTGTCCTAGCTTTCCCTCTTGCACAAGCACGAGCTCATCTTAGACAACATCATCCCACCATGGGGAAAAGCTAGTGCATGCTAGCTTTACCTTTTGCACAAGCACGAGCTCATCTTGGACAAAATCATCCCACCATAGGGGTAACCTAGCATTTCATTATCGCACAAGCATGAGTTCATTGTGAACAACATCATCCCATTGTGGGGGAAAGTTAGCTCGTGCTACCTTTCCCTCTTGCACAAGCAACAACTCATTTCGGACAACATCATCCCACCATGGGAGAAAGCTAGCATGTTCTACCTTTCCCTCTTGCACAAGCACGAGATCATCTCGGACAACATCATCCCATCGTGGGGGAAAGATAGTGCATGCTAGCTTTCCCTCTTTCACAAGCATGGGCTCATATCGAACAAGATCATCCCATCATGGGGGAAAGGTAGCGCGTGCTAGCTTTCCCTCTTGCACAAGCACGAGATCATCTCGGACAACATCATCCCACTATGGGTGAAAGCTAGCACGTTCTAGCTTTCCCTCTTGCACAAGCATGAGCTCATCTCAAACATCATCCCACCATATGGGAAATCTAGCCCATCCTAGCTTTCCCTTTTTCACAAGCACATGGTCATCACGGACAACCACATCCCATTGTGGGGGAAAGCTAGCGTGCTAGCTTTCCCTCTTGCACAAGCACGAGCAAGTCTCGGACTACATCATCCTACAATTGGGGAATGCTAGCACATGCCTCTTGCAAAAGCACGAGCTCATCTGGGACAACATCGTCCCATCGCGGGGATAAGAAAAAATGTGCTAGTTTTTCCTCTTGCACAATCACGAGCTCATCATAGACAATATCATTGCATTGTCAGGGAAAGTTAGCATGTGTTGGATTTCCCTCTTGCATAAGCATGAGCTCATCTCGGACAAAAACATCCCACCATGGGGGAAAGCTAGCTTTCCCGTGCTAACTTTCCCTCTTGCACAAACATGACCTCATCTCAGATAACATCATCCCATCGTGGGGGAAAGGTAGTGTGTGCGAGTTTTCCATCTTGTACAATCTTGAGCTCATCTCGGACGACATCATCCCACCTTAGGAAAATGCTAGCACATGCTATCTTTCCATCTTGCACAAGCACAAGCTCATCTAGGACAACATCATCCCACCATGGGGGAAAGCTAGCAAGCGCTCATCTAGGACAACATCATCCCACCATGGGGGAAAGCTAGCGCTTGCTAGCTTTCCCTCTTGCACAAGCATGAGTTCATCTTGGACAACATCATCGCATCGTGGGGGAAAGCTAGCTCATGCTAGCTTTCCCACTTCCACAAGCATGAGGTCATCTCGGACAACATCATCCCACCGTGGGAATGCTACCTTTCCCTCTTGCATAAGTACAATCTCATCTCGGACAACATCATCCCAATGTGGGTGAAAGCTAGCATGTGCTAGCTTTCCCTCTTACACAAGCACAAGCTCATCTCGCACAACATCATCTGCCGATGTGGGAAAGGTAGTGCATGCTAGTTTTTCCTCTTGCACAAGCACAATCTCATCTCAGACAACATCATCCCACTGTTAGGGAAAGGTAGCGTGTTGTAGCCTTCCCTCTAGCACAAGCACGAGCTCATCTTAGACAACATCATCCCATTGTGAGGTAAAGCTATCGTGTGCTAGCTTTCCCTATTGCCCAAGCACGAGCTCATCTAAGACAACGTCATCCCACCATGGGGGAAAGCTAACGCTTGCTAGCTTTCACCCTTTCACACGCACGAGCTCATCTTGGACAACATCATTCCACTATGGGGGGAAGCTAGAGAGTGCTAGCTTTCCCTCTTGCACAAGCACGAACTCATCTCGGACAAAAACATCCCACCATGGGGAAAATCAAGAGTGTGCTAACTTTCCCTCTTGCACAAGCACAAGATCATCTTGGACAACATCATCCCACCGTGGGGGAAATCTAGTGTGTGTTCTTTCCCTCTTGCACAAGCATGAGCTCATCTCAGGCAACATCATCCCACCATGGGGAAAATCTAGCGCGTGCTATATTTCCCTCTTTCACGAGCACGATTTCATCTTGGACATCCTCCCACGGGACAACATCATCCCATTGTGTGGGAAAGCTACCTCGTGCTAGCTTTCCCTCTTGCACAAGCTCATCTCGGACAACATCATCCCACCATTGGGGAAATCTCGCACGTGCTAGCTTTCCCTCTTGCACAAGGACAAGCTCATCTCAGACAATATCATCCCATCGTGGTGGAAATCTAGTGTGTGCTAGCTTTCCCTCTTGCACAAGCACAAGCATGAGCTCATCTTGGATAGCATCATCCTACCATGGGGGAAAGCTAGTGCATGCTAGCTTTCCCTCTTACACAAGCATGAGCTCATCTCGGACAACATCATCCCACCATGGGCGAAAGCTAGCACGTGCTAGATTTACGTCTTGCACAAGCATGAGCTCATCCCATACAGCATCATCTCACCATGGAGGAAAGCTAGCGTGTGTTGTCTTTCCCTCTTGCACAAGCAAGAGCTCATCTCGGACATCAACAACCCACCGTGGGGGAAATCTAGCACGTGTTACCTTTCCCTCTTGCACAAGCATGAACTCATGTCGAACAATATCATCCAACTATGGGTGAAAGCTAGCACGTGCTAGCTTTCTCTCTTGCACAAACACGAGCTCATCTCGAGCACTATCATCCCACCGTGAAGGAAAGCAAGCATCTGCTAGCTTTCCCTCTTGCACAAGCACGAGATCATCTCAGACAACATCATCCCATCATGGGGAAAATCTAGCGCGTGCTAGTTTTCTCTTTTGCACAAGCACAAGCTCATCTCGAACAACATCATCCCACTGTGGGGGAAAGCTAGTGCGTGCTAGCTTTCTCTCTTGCACAAAAACAAGCTCATCTCTGACAACATCACATCGTGGGGGAAAGCTAGCTCGTGATAGTTGTCCCTCTTGCAAAATCATGAACTCATCTCAGACAACATCATCCCACCCTAGGGGAAAGCTAGTGTGTGTTAGCTTTCCCTCTTACACAAGCATGAGCTCATATCGAACTACATCATCCCACCGTGGGATAAAGCTACCTCTTGCACAAGCACAAGCTAATCTCGGACAACATCATTCCACCATGGGGGAAAGCTAACATGTGCTAGCTTTTCCTCTTGCACAAGAACAAGCTCATCTCTGGCAACATCATCCCACCATAGGGGAAAGCTAACGCGTGTTAGTTTTCCCTCTTGCACAAGCATGAGCTCATCTCAGACAACATCATCGCATCATTGGGGAAAGATAGCATGTGCTACATTTCCCTCTTGGACAAGCGTATTCTAGCTTTCCCTCTTAAACAAGCACAAGCTCATCTCAAACAACATCATCGCACCGTGGGGGCATCTCGAGCAACATCATCCCACTGTGGGGGAAAGCTTGTGCGTGCTAGCTTTCCCTCTTGTACAAGCACGAGCTCATCTCGGACAACATCATCACATCGTGGGCATACTAGCTTTCCCTCTTGCACAAGCACGAGCTCATCTCGAACAACATCATACTAGCGTGGGTGAAAGCTAGCGTGTGCTAGATTTCCCTCTTGCACAAGAAGGAGCTCATCTTGAACAACATCATCCTACCGTGGGGAAAATTTGGCTCGTGCTAGCTTTCCCTCTTGCACAAGACGAAGCTCATCTCGGACAACATCATCCCACCATGGGGGAAAGTGAGCGCGTGCGAGCTTTCCCTCTTGCACAAGCACAAGATCATCTCAGACAACATCATCCCATCATGGGGAAAATCTAGCGCGTGCTAGTTTTCCCTTTTGCACAAGCACGAGCTCATCTCGGACAACATCATCCCACTGTGGGGGAAATCTAGCATGTGCTAGATTTCCCTCTTGCACAAACACGAGCACGTCTCCGACAACATCCAAATGTGGTGGTAAGCTAGCTCGTGCTAGTTGTCCCTCTTGCAAAATCATGAGCTCATCTCAGACAACATCATCCCACCTTGGGGGTGCTAGCTTTCCCTCTTACACAAGCACGAGCTCATGTCGACAACATCATCCCATCGTGGGGTAAAGCTACCTCTTGCACAAGCACGAGCTAATATCGGACAACATCATTCCATTGTGGGGGAAAGCTAGAGTGTGTTAGCTTTCCCTCTTGCACAAGCACGAGCTCATCTCTGACAACATCATCCCACCATAGGGGAAAGCTAGCACATGTTGGCTTTCCGTCTTGCACAAGAACGAGCTCATCCTTGACAACATCATCGCATCATTGGGGAAAGCTAAGGCATGCTAGCTTTCCCTCTTGGACAATCGCATGCTAGCTTTCCCTCTTGGATAAGCACAAGCTCATCTAAGACAACATCATCCCACAATGGGAAAAGCTAGCATGTGCTAGCTTTCCCCTCTTGCACAAGAACAAGCTCATCTTAGAAAACATCATCGCACCGTGGGGAAAAGAATGCTAGTTTTCCCTCTTGCACAAGCATGAGTGAATCTCAAGAAACATCATCACATTGTGGTGGAAAGCTAGCGCGTGCTAGCTTTCCCTCTTGCACAAGCACGAGCTCATCTTGGATAACATCATCCCACCGTGGGCATACTAGCTTTCCCTCTTGCACAAGCATGAGCTCATCTCGAACAACATCATACCAACGTGGGTGAAAACTACTGTGTGATAGCTTTCCCTCTTGCACAAGCACGAGCTCATCTTGAACAAAATCATCCCACCGTGGGGGAAAGTTGGCTCATGCTTGCTTTTCCTCTTGCACAAGCACGACCTCATCTCAGACAACATCCCACCATGGGGGGAAGCTAGCGCATGCTAGCTTTCCCTCTTGAACAAGCACAACCTCATCTCGGACAACAACATCCCACCATTGGGAAAGCTAGCTCGTGCTAGCTTTTCCTATTGCACAAGCATGAGTTCATCTCAGACAACATCATCCCACAGTGGGTGAAATCTAGCTCGTGCTAGCTTTCCCTCTAACACAATCACGAGCTCATCTTGGAAAACATCATCCCATCGTAGGGGAAATATACCGTGTGCTAGCTTCGCCTCTTACACAAGCATGAGCTCATCTTGAACAACATCATCCCATCGTGGGGAAAAGCTAGCACATGCTATCTTTCCCTCTTACACAAGCACGAGCTCATCTAAGACAACATCATCCCACTGTGGGAGAAAGCTAGCGTTTGCAAGCTTTCCATCTTGCAGAAGCACAAGCTCATCTCAGACATTATCTCACCCTGGGAAAAGCTAGAGCGTGTTAGCTTTCCCTCTTGCACAAACATGAGATCATCTCAAACATCATTGCACCATGGGGAAAAAATAGAGTCTTATATTTCCCTCTTGCACAAGCACGACCTCATCTCGAACAATATCCCACTGTGGGGGAATGCTTGCGTGTTTTATTTCTCCCTCTTACACAAGACGATCTCATCTCGGAAAACATCATCCCACTGTGGGGGAAAGCTAGTGTGTGCTAAGTTTCCTTCTTGAACAAGCACGAGCTCATTTCGGACAATATCATCCCACCGTGGGGGAAAGCTACCTCGTCCTAGCTTTCCCTCTTGCACAAGCACGAGCTCATCTCAGACAACATCATCCCACCGTGGGGAAAAACTAGCTCATGCTAGCTTTACCTTTTGCACAAGCACAAGCTCATCTTGGAAAACATCGTGTAAGGTAGCTAGAGAGGTAGTGGGGGGGCCCAAAGGGCCCATAGTGATAATAGTGGATGTCATTCAATGTAAGGTGGACTAGGTCCACTATATTATTAAATAAGCCCCATTATGGTAGTTAGATATAATAAATGGGTAATTAGATATAATAAATGTAAGAGGACTTCTTAGAAGGTTCTACTTCTAGAAGATTTCTCCTCTAAAATGTTCTTAGGTGATGGTATCACTATATAAAGGGATTCAAGCAATGTAATGAGACATGAAGATAAATATTGTATTTGGAGCGGTAGCTCAATAGGAGGATGCCCCCTCGAAGAGGCAAGTGAACAGGAGAGGATCCCTTCCATAATAGGATCCATTGTATGGTGTTGCCCTACCTCAAGGGTTTGATGGTAATAAAGGAGATTTTGCATATTGTTCTTGTATATCTGTTGTGGTTCTTTTGTATTCAGTCTTTGGTTCTTAACAAGTGGTATCAGAGCACTTTCCAGGGCCGGAGTTGTGGGCAACTATTTTTTATTTTTGCAGATTTTTTTTTCGGAGAAGAAAAAAGAGGGCCACGACATTCCAGAAATTTTCAGTATATTTCTGTACAAAATTTGTAGAAAAGGGTTGTAGATCTGAGTTCCTCTCAGAAAAAAACCCAAGTTAAAAAAAAAAATCGTCTGAAACGGAGTCCGGAAGGTCAAGATATTGAGGTTTTAAAATCTGCAATTTTTCAGGGTTTTTTCTGCGGACGGCGGCGCGATTTATTTTTATTTCTGTAGCATTTGGGAGCCAAATTTGCCCAAATAAATTACAGATCTGAGTTCTTCTCACAATTTCACCCAATTTCAAAAAAACAATCAGCCGAAACGGAGTCCGGGAAGTGAAGTTATGAGCATTTCAAGTTCAACAGTTTTTAGGGTTTTTCTAGAAAAAAACGTGATTTTCTACCGAAACTTATTGGGTCTATTCTTTGGGTTTTCAGATGGCTATTTATTCTCAAAATCTGAAAGAAATTATTGAATCATTCAAATCCCAATTTTTTTACACATTGGATGAGAGATTGAATGTGTTAACACAAGACCTCACAGACAGCCTCACAAATATCATCACAGATGACCTCAATGACAGTTTTCATAGTATTCAAGATTCATTGAATGACATGCAGGAGAGATTTCTTATGCAGGGCGTCATGAATGAATATAATCAAGAAAGATATACTTGGTATGATTTTGAGGATAATTGTGATGATTGGTATATGGATAGTTGTCATTTCTGGGATGACAACCACTTCCATATTTTATTTGATGATTCCACTCCACCTTTTGTAGAGAAAATCAATGTCCCACATCAGGAGCTAGTTACCAGTGCTCAATTTGCATATTCTACAATGGTATTATTCCTTCCAGATTCTGCTACGACCATTTTCCACTATGTGGATGGATCTTCTTATTTGGATCCACATGATAGGTGTCAGTGTTTGGAGCATCATTTGGAGTTGGTTATTGGGTTCCAAAATATTCCACGGAGAGTTCACATGAGCACTTGGACATGGGACTCGGGCTTACAATGGTGGTTGGACTACTTCAACATGGTGGATTTCCTTTCTACATGGAACCTTGGTTCTTCAGTCTTCTTCAGCATTATGGTCCACAATTATCCATGGAACCCTGGTATATGGTTGTACATCAAGCGTTGAGGACAACGCTTTCATAAGGGGGATGGAATGTAAGTTAGCTAGAGAGGTAGTGGGGGGGCCCAGAGGGCCCATAGTGATAATATTGGATGTCATTCAATGTAAGGTGGACTAGGTCCACTATATTATTAAATAAGGCCCACTATGGTAGTTAGATATAATAAATGGGTAATTAGATATAATAAATGTAAGAGGACTTCTTAGAAGGTTCTACTTCTAGAAGATTCCTCCTCTAGAATGTTCTTAGGTGATGGTAGCATTATATAAAGGGATTCAAGCAATGTAATGAGACATGAAGATCAATATTGTATTTGGAGCGGTAGCTCAATAGGAGGATGCCCCCTCGAAGAGGCAAGTGAACAGGAGAGGATCCCTTCCATAATAGGATCCATTGTATGGTGTTTCCCTACCTCAAGGGTTTGATGGTAATAAATAAGATTTTGCATATTGTTCTTGTATATCTGTTGTGGTTCTTTTGTATTCAGTCTTTGGTTCTTAACACATCGTCCCACCATGGGTGAAACCTAGCATTTCCTTCTCACACAAGCACGAGTTCATTGTAAACAACATCATCCCATTGTGGGGGAAATCTAGCTCGTGCTACCTTTCCCTCTTGCACAAGCAACAACTCATCTTGGACAACATCATCCCACCGTGGGGGAAAGATAGTGCGTTCTACCTTTCCCTCTTGCACAAGCACGAGATCATCTCGAACAACATCATCCCATTGTGGGGGAAAGATAGTGCATGCTAGCTTTCCCTCTTGCACAAGCATGAGTTCATATCGAACAAGATAATCCCATTGTGGGGGAAAGGTAGCACGTGTTGGCTTTCCCTCTTGCAAAAGCATGAGATCATCTCGGACAACATCATCCCACCGTGGATGAAAGCTAGCACGTGCTAGCATTTCCTCTTGCATAAGCACGAGATCATCTGAAACATCATCCCACCATACGGGAAATCTAGCACATCCTAGCTTTCCCTTTTGCACAAGCACAAGCTCATCACGGACAACCACATCCCATTGTGGGGGAAAGCAAGCGTTCTAGCTTTCCCTCTTGCACAAGCACAAGAAAGTCTCGGACTACATCATCCTACAATGGGGGAAAGCTAGCACATGCCTCTTGAAAAAGCACGAGCTCATCTGGGACAACATCGTCCCATCGTGGGGGAAAGATAGTGCATGCTAGTTTTTCCTCTTGCACAAGCATGAGCTCATCTGGGACAACATCATTGCATTGTCGGGGAAATTTATCACGTGCTAGATTTCCCTCTTCCACAAGCACGACCTCATCTCGGACAATAGCATCCCAGCATGGGGGAAAGTTAGCTTTCCCTCTTGCACAAGCATGACTTCATCTCGGACAACATCATCCCATCGTGGGGGAAAGGTAGCGCATGCTAGATTTCCATCTTGTACAAGCTCGAGTTCATCTCAGACGACATCATCCCACCCTAGGAAAAAGCTAGTGCATGCTAGCTTTCCATCTTGGACAAGCACAAGCTCATCTAGGAAAACATCATCCCACCATGGGGGAAAGCTAGCGCTTGCTAGCGTTCCCTCTTGCACAAACACAAGTTCATCTCGGGCAACATCATCGCATCGTGGGGGAAAGCTAGCTCATGCTAGCTTTCCCTCTTCTCAAGCACAAGGTCATCTCAGACAACATCATCCCACTGTGGGAATGCTACCTTTCCCTCTTGCACAAGCACAAGCTCATCTCGGACAACATCATCCCAATGTGGGTGAAAGCTAGCATGTGCTAGCTTTCCCTCTTACACAAGCACAAGCTCATCTCGCACAACATCATCTGCCGATGTGGGAAAGGTAGTGCATGCTATCTTTTCCTCTTGCACAAGCACAAGCTCATCTCAGACAACATCATCCCACCATTAGGGAAAGGTAGTGTGTGCTAGCTTTCCCTCTTGCACAAGCACGAGCTCATCTTAGACAACATCATCCCACTGTGAGGTAAAGTTATCGTGTGCTAGCTTTCCCTATTGCCCAAGCACGAGCTCATCTCAGACAACGTCATCCCACCATGGGGGAAAGCTAACGCTTGCTAGCTTTCACCCTTTCAGACGAACGAGCTCATCTTGGGCAACATCATTCCACTATGGGGGGGAGCTAGAGAGTGCTAGCTTTCCCTCTTGCACAAGCACAAGCTCATCTTGGACAACATCATCCCACCGTGGGGGAAATCTAGTGTGTGTTCTTTCCCTCTTGCACAAGCATGAGCTCATCTCAAACATCATCCCACTGTGGGGAAAATCTAGAGCGTGCTTGCTTTCCCTCTTGCACAAGCACGATTTCATCTTGGACATCCTCCCACTGGACAACATCATCCCACTGTGTGGGAAAGCTAGCTCGTGCTAGCTTTTCCTCTTGCATAAGCTCATCTCGGACAACATCATCCCAACATTGGGGAAAGCTAGCACATGCTAGCTTTCCCTCTTGCACAAGGACGAGCTCATCTCGAACAACATCATCCCATCATGGGGGAAATCTAGTGTGTTCTAGCTTTCCCTCTTGCACAAGCACAAGCATGAGCTCATCTTGGATAGCATCATCCTACCATGGGGGAAAGCTAGTGTGTGCTAGCTTTCCCTCTTACACAAGCATGAACTCATCTCGGACAACATCATCCCACCGTGGGCGAAAGCTAGCGCGTGCTAGCTTTACGTCTTGCACAAGCATGAGATCATCCCATACAACATCATCCCACCATGGAGGAAAGCTAATGTGTGTTGGCTTTCCCTCTTGCACAAGCAGGAGCTCATCTCGGACATCATCAACCCATCGTGGGGTAAATTTAGCACGTGCTACCTTTCCCTCTTGCACAAGCATGAACTCATGTCGAACAATATCATCCCACTGTGGGTGAAAGCTAGCGTGTGCTAGCCTTCTCTCTTGCACAAACAGGAGCTCATCTCGGACACTATCATCCCACCGTGGAGGAAAGCGAGCGTCTACTAGCTTTCCCTCTTGCAAAAGCACGAGCTCATCTCAGACAGCATCATCCCATCATGGGGAAAAGCTATCACATGCTAGTTTTCCCTATTTCACAAGCACGAGCTCATATCGAACAACATCATTCCACCGTGGGGGAAAGCTAGTGCATGCTAGCTTTCCCTCTTGCACAAAAACGAGCTCGTCTCCGACAACATCACACCATGGGGGAAAGCTAGCTCATAATAGTTGTCCCTCTTGCAAAATCATGAGCTCATCTCAGACAACATCATCCCACCCTAGGGGAAAGCTAGTGCGTGCTATCTTTTCCTCTTACACAAGCATGAGCTCATATCGAACTACATCATCCCACCATGGGGTAAAGCTACCTCTTGCACAAGCACAAGCTAATCTCGGACAACATCATTCCATCGTGGGGAAAAGCTAGCATGTGCTAGCTTTCCCTCTTGCACAAGCACAAGCTCATCTCTGACAACATCATCCCACCATATGGGAAAGCTAACGCATGTTAGCTTTCCCTCTTGCACAAGCACGAGCTCATCTCAGACAACATCATCGCATCATTGGGGAAAGCTAGCATGTGCTAGATTTCCCTCTTGGAAAAGCGCATTCTAGCTTTCCCTCTTGGACAAGCACAAGCTCATCTCAGACAACATCATCGCACTATGGGGGCATCTTGGGAAACATCATCCCATTGTGGGGGAAAGCTAGCACATGCTAGCTTTCCCTCTTGCACAAGCATGAGCTCATCTCGGACAACATCATCCCATCGTGGGCATACTAGCTTTCCCTCTTGCAGAAGCACGAGCTCATCTTGAACAACATCATACCAGCGTGGGTGAAAGCTAGTGTGTGTTAGATTTCCCTCTTGCAAAAGCACGATCTCATCTTGAACAACATCATCCCACCATGGGGGAAATTTGGTTCGTGCTAGCTTTCCCTCTTGCACAAGAACGAGCTCATCTCGGACAGCATCATCCCACCATGGGGGAAAGTGAGCGTGTGCTAGCTTTCCCTCTTGCACAAGCACAAGCTCATCTCAGACAACATCATCCCATCATAGGGAAAATCTAGCGCGTGCTAGCTTTCCCTTTTGCACAAGCGCGAGCTCATCTTGGACAACATCATCCCACCATGGGGGAAAGCTAGAGTGTGCTAGCTTTCCCTCTTGCACAAACATGAGCACATCTCCGACAACATCCCACCGTGGTGGAAAGCTAGCTCATGCTAGTTGTCCCTCTTGCAAAATCATGAGCTCATCTCAGACAACATCATCCCACCCTGGGGGTGCTAGCTTTCCCTCTTACACAAGCACGAGCTCATGTCGACAACATCATCCCACCATGGGGTAAAGCTTCCTCTTGCACAAGCATGAGCTAATATTGGACAACATCATTCCATTGTGGGGGAAAGCTAGCATGTGTTAGCTTTCCCTTTTGCACAAGCACGAGCTCATCTCTGTTAACATCATCCCACCATAGGGGAAAGCTAGCGCATATTAGCTTTCCCTCTTGCACAAGCACAAGCTCATCCTTGAAAACATCATCGCATCATTGGGGAAAGCTAGCACGTGCTAGCTTTCCCTCTTCGACAAATGCATGCTAGCTTTCCCTCTTGGACAAGCACAAGCTCATCTAAGACAACATCATCCCACAATGGGAAAAGCTAGCGTGTGTTAGCTTTCCCCTCTTGCACAAGAACAAGCTCATCTCAGAAAACATCATCGCACTGTGGGGAAAATCATGCTAGTTTTCCCTCTTGCACAAGCACAAGTGCATCTTGGGCAACATCATCCCATTGTGGGGGAAAGATAACGCGTGCTAGCTTTCCCTCTTGCACAGGCATGAGCTCATCTCGGACAACATCATCCCACCGTGGGCATACTGGCTTTCCCTCTTGCACAAGCATGAGCTCATCTCGAACAACATCATACCAGCGTGGGTGAAAGCTAGCGTGTGCTAGCTTTCCCTCTTGCACAAACACGAGCTCATCTTGAACAAAATCATCCCACCGTGGGGAAAAGTTTGTTTGTGCTAGCTTTCCCTCTTGCACAAGCATGACCTCATCTCGGAGAACATCCCACCATGGGGGAAGCTAGCGCATGCTAGATTTCCCTCTTGAACAAGCACAACCTCATCTCGGACAACATCATCCCACCATGGGGAAAGTTAGCTCGTGTTAGCTTTCCCTCTTGCACAAGCATGAGTTCATCTCAGACAACATCATCCCACAGTGGGTGAAAGCTATCTCATGCTAGCTTTCCCTCCTGCACAAGCACAAGCTCATCTTGGAAAACATCATCCCATTGTGGGGGAAATATAGTGTGTGCTAGCTTTGCCTCTTGCACAAGCACGAGCTCATCTTGGAAAACATCATCCCATCGAGGGGGAAATATAGTGTGTGCTAGATTTGCGTCTTGCACAAGCATGAGCTCATCTCGAACAACATCATCCCATCGTGGGGGAAAGCTAGAACATGCTAGCTTTTCCTCTTACACAAGCACGAGCTCATCTAAGACAACATCATCCCACTGTGGGAGAAAGCTAGCATTTGCAAGATTTCCATCTTGTACAAGCACAAGCTCATCTCAGACATTATCTCACCTTGGGAAAAGATAGAGCATGTTAGCTTTCCCTCTTGCACAAACATGAGCTCATCTCAAACATCATTGAACCATGGGGAAAAAATAGAGTCTTATCTTTCCATCTTGCACAAGCACGACCTCATTTCGAACAACATCCCACTGTGGGGGAATGCTTGCACGTGCTAGTTCTCCCTCTTACACAAGACGATCTCATCTCGGAAAACATCATCCCACTGTGGGGGAAATATAGTGCATGCTAAGTTTCATTCTTGAACAAGCACGAGCTCATTTCGGACAATATCATCCTACCATGGGGGAAAGCTACCTCGTCCTAGCTTTCCCTCTTGCACAAGCACGAGCTCATCTCAGAAAACATCATCCCACCATGGGGAAAAGCTAGCTCATGCTAGCTTTACCTTTTGCACAAGCACGAGCTCATCTTGGACAACATCGTCCCACCGTGGGTGAAACCTAGCATTTCCTTCTCACACAAGCACGAGTTCATCGTGAACAACATCATCCCATTGTG
>ML781718.1:579413-594141 GCA_009831015.1 Picea engelmannii
AAAAATTATGGATAGAATAACTCATTGTTTCCTAATAGATGGTGGATGTAGTCTGAGTGTTACGTCAAAAATTATTATGGAAGAGATAGGCCTTTCTTGTACAAATGAAAATGTGAGGAGTATGCTCTCCTATAATAATCAACAACAATCAACCATTGGTGAGATCAAAGATGTAAATCTAGTCCTCTATGTTCACCCTGAAATAAGAATGACTTTTAGTATACCAGTCATCAATATGCATGTTAGTAACTATTCAATCACTTTGGGTAGAGATTGGAACGCCCTAACTAGTGGTTACCTATCACAAGATGGTTCACATTTATTCATCCTTAAGAATGGAAAGAATATTATTGTCCTAGCGGAAGGAGGGATTTCACCTTACATTGAAAGTGTTCCTCAACCTAATGTAAATTACATTGAGGAAGACATGGGTGTATATTCAATATTTGTTGATGAAGATCACACATTTATTAACTATCTGACTATGACGATAGTATGTGGCATATACACTTTGACGGTGCATTTTCAAACAGAGGTAACAACGTATGTATTATATTATACTCTCTTGTAGGAAAAATTCACAATTTTTCTTTTAGATTAGAATTTGCATGTACAAACAATGTTGTTGAGTTTGAAGCCTTATTGTTAGGCATTGAAAACACTTATAATCTTCGTTGTGGTCATATTATTGTTTTTGGCGATTCAGAACTTGTTATGAGTTTAGTCAAGAAAATATATAAGCCCAACAACAAGTTACTTAAAAGATACACCCAAGTTGTTTGGTAAATAATCTCAGATCTATTGTGTTTCAATATCACTCATATTAAAAGAGAACTTAATTATATGGCTGACAGGTTGGTTGTTTTTTCAACCTCACCTACAAGACAAATCTTACCTCAGAGACCAGATTGTAAGTTTATGTTTCTTTATCGACTTGATCTTCCTGATAATGTAGAGTTTTGGAAAATTTTGAGATGATGAAGGTATGTTTTCCTTCATAGAGAATGAACCTTACAAGCCTAAGGAAATAATTTTCCTTGAAAATGATAAAATATCTAAAGGATTAACTCCTCTTGAGAGTTCATTCTCGACGAGTGACATAAGAAATAAAGAAAATAATAAAGAAGAGGAGTCTAAAAAGAAATTTTAGGATTGATCTGGATTTATGAGTGGAATGAAATGAAACCATGGATTTATAATATTAACACAGAGACATAGTGAACAATAACATAGATACAGTAAAACATGGCTTCTATTAAATAAGAAATATGTTGAAAACTGTAAAATGCAAACTGAAACCACGCTTGCTAGAATGGTGGTATCTTATATCTGAGAAGAGATGTGACGGCTATGCTCATTCGCAAGAAGATGAGTAAAATGAGGCTTTGGAGGAATTTTTACAATAAAAGTGAAATCGAAAACCATAGACATCCAAAAACCTAACCCTAGGAGATGGAGCACCAAAAGTCATGTGGGCCCCATTAGGGTAAGTTAATGCATCAACTTCTTGGGGTGGTAACATTTGCATATGATCTATATTTAAGGTGCATGATAGTTTGTTGGAAAGGTATTGTCAAGGATATTAATTTAGGAGGCTCAATCAGAACCTTAGGCTATATTTTATGGGCCTAGTCACAAAAAGCGTCGTTTATGCCCTCAGAATGGCCCCAAAAGTTCAGGAACTAAAAAACTGATAAAAATAGTAAGTTGCCAAAAAAATTGTTTTGAGATATATGGACAAGGTGGGTGGCCACCGAGATCCTCTTGGATCAATCCTCCCCCCTTAGTAAGAAATGGTCTCCATTGTGTTGAGTGCCCCCATCATATGAGAAAATCTATGTTGAATTCGGCCTTGAGTGAGCCACTTGCCTTGGTGCAGGAGTTTCCCTGCTTTGACAACCTAATAAAGCTAGATCCTTTGGTGGCAAGTTCCCTTGACCTATGTTTCCATGATATGATTAGTGGATGCATGTTCCATGCAGTCATAGTTGAGCTCTGTTGGTGTCAACTATTTTGTTATCTTTGAGGTGTCCAATAATGGTGGAAAATAAGGCCAAAGGAGGTCCACATTGAATATTGGGTGCAAGTCGACAAAAAGGGGAAGGTTGGGTTCAAAATCATTATCACCCACATCCTTGGTGATTGTGTATTGTCCATAATGGAGTGGACAAATCTTTCGATGAGGCCCTGTAAGGTGTTCTTTCTGCAAGTGAAACCAAACTTTGTCTCCCACTTGAAATTGGTGTGGCACCCATTGCTGATCATGGCACTTCTTGTACTTGGAATTAGACTTCTGTAAAATATACTAAACCTATTGGTAGATGTGTTGGATCCACTCAATGAACCATGTGGCTTTGTCAGCTCTAGTTGGATCATGCGACGAGTCTTCCTGGGTGGCCACAAGGGGTAGTGCAACATCCATGGGACCCAATGGTTGAAATCCCAACCCCACCTGAAAGGGGTTGTGTTCGGTTGAGCTATGTATGGCTTTGTTGTAGTTGTGTTGAACATATGGAAGACTCTCATCCCAGGTTTGGGGGTTCTTGGAATTGTACATGTGCAGGATGTGCATGATCATCCAGTTGACGACCTTGGTTTGGCCATTCGTTTTGGGGTGGAAGGAAGTGGACTTGATGAGCTTGGTGTCCAGCAATGACTAGAGGCTAGAACAAAATGTGTTGAGGAACCAACTATATCAATATAAGATAATGGTTTGTGGGATCCCAAAGTATACCCACACTCGTTCAAAGAAGATCTTGGTAGTGGCCTCCATTGTGATGTTATTCTTGCAGGCGACCTGCATCACCATCTTGGAAAAGTGATCAACAACAAAAAAAAAACATTCATTTCCCTACTTGGTGGATGGAAGGCCTAAAATGTAGTCCAATGAGATGGATTCCCAATGCTTGTCAAGAGTATGCAAAGAATTTTATAGACCTTGTTTCTTAATAGTCGGTTTGTCAATAGCGCAGGTAGTGCAGGACCAAATATACTTGTTGACATCCTATCAAAGTTTCGGCCAACATAAATGTCATTGCAACACTGCCACTATATTTTACATGCTGAGGTGTCCTACCAATCGAATGTATTTGGATTCCCAAATCATATTCGCTCGCTCACTTGATGGAACACATAGATGGCCCATATGGCGCAACAACCCATCATGAATATGGAAAGTGGTGACAGTTGTCTTTGTGCCCAACGTATGGTAGGTGTTGGTGAATTCATGATCTATCTCATAGATGTGGGGCTATCCAGAGGTCTCATGGCTACAAGAATCAAGCATGATTGTGAGTGTCGACGTTGGAGGTCACATAAGGAAATCAACAACTCAGTTGGTACTTCCTATTTTATAATTGATGTTGAGGTGGAACTACTGCAAATATGTGGACCACTTTTGATGGTGGTCATTCTTTAAATTTTCTTGTGTCTACATGAATTGTAATGGATTATGATCAGTGTGGATGATAGTCTCCTTACCAAGAATGTAATTCCTCCACTAATGGTAGGATTGCACAATCGAGTACATTTCTTTGTTGTAAGTAGGGTATTTACGGACGACATATGATAGTGTCTTACTATTATAGGACATGGGGTGGCCACGTTGCCAATAACATAGTCTGAAAAATCAATCTCGATCTCAAAGGGTTGTTGCAGGTCAGGTAATGAGAGCACCGGGGTGGATCACAAGCATTTCTTCATATCATCAAATGCTTTATGTTGGGATAGTCCCCACACAAATTTTTCCTTACCACCATCTCTAGTTATTTGGCTGAGGTCCCATGCAATATGGGAGAATCCCAACATGAACCTTCGATATAAATTAGCAAGGCCTAAGAATATCTTAAGCTCAGTGAGTGTGGTTGGATTAGGCCATTCATGGATGACTTGGGTCTTGGCTAGATCAACATGCCCATAAAAAATGTAGCCTAGGTACTTGACCCTCTCCATGCGGAAGGAGCATTTTTCCAATTTGGCATATAGTTTGTGTTGTCACAGAGTGTGAATGACCTGTTGAATATGTTGCAAGTGTTCTACCCAAGTCTTGTTGTAGAGGAGGATGTCATTCAGATACACCACCACAAAATAATTAGTGAAAGACCACAATATAGCATCCATCATCCTCATGAAAGTTGCTATGGAATTTTTCAAACCAAAGGGAATGGCCATCCATTCAATAAGACCTTGTTTTGACTTGAAGTCAGTTTTCCATACATCTATCGATTCTATTGGGACCTAAAGGTATCTAGATTTCAAATCAATCTTACTAAATTATTTGCCCCCCTTGAGTTTATCAAGGAGATCGTCGATTTGTGGAATCAGGTACTAGTTCCTAACTGTGATTTTACGTAGGGCCCAGTAATCAATGCAGAGTTGAAAATTCCCATCTTTCTTCTACACCAACATTATTGGGCTTCCACAAAGTGATGAAATGGGTCGTATGTGCCCCTTGTGGAGATGTTCTTGGATCTAATGCTTGATATCCTCATTTTCTCGCAGAGAGGGGAGATAGACTAGCGCATTGGGTAGCGGTGCACCAGGGGTCAGATCGATGGGATGCTTGACCTGATAGTGTAAAGTTACCCCAATAGGTGAACACTATAACACCCCTTTCACTCACTACTATATAGGTGTTACTATGCAGAATAACAACATTCTCACTAATAATTAATGACATGCATTTAAAACAAGTTAAACACATTCAACACAGAGTATTCATACGAATTAATGTCATAATCAACAATCAATACTATTTAATATTAATTCATATACACAGTGTAATTCATGATAACATAAGCAACAGAGTCATGAAAAACATGATTAAAGCATAATCAGGTACTTATCTTTGAAACAGTGGCAGTTCCACCAACCAAGTGAAGGCCTTCCACGAACCTCCCAGCCTTAGGCCGCACTACTCATCAGCTCAGCAGTGAGTCACCCCTGAGCTGGGACTAAGCTCCACCCCAAGGCAAGGAATCCTAGGCCAGGCTAAGTTTACAGGGAAAACAACACAGAAATCTGGAAGGATTCTTCCTAAGATGCCATCTTACGCCCACTACTACCAGACTCTCATTCCCCACATTCCTATTCCACCTGGGAGTATACACCTTTAGAAGCACATTCCATTGGTTCTAACCTCCCTCTTTGGGTCTCAGTAGTAGGCCAAATCATGAAGTCTCAGAGCCCGAAGCTGGTGCTGGACACTCTCTGGAAGAAACCACTTCCCAAAAAATTCTCACCTGGAGAGAATTGCTCAGAGGCCTGACAACCTGCCTCTTCCAAAAATAGTCACCTCCCTCACCTGGAAAGAGGTCATACACATGCTCACTCACAACTTGCACTGGCCAGCAAGCCATGCGCAGGCCAGCTCTGCGTGGCCACCACAACCAACCGGAAAAACAAACATGGGCTTAGCAATGGCACAAGGTCTCACAGGGTTGGTTCTGGGGAACATGTGACAAACAATCCACGTAGGGAATGACATGGGTTCCATGGCTTAGAATGGAGAGAGTGAACCCAACCTCTTCATAAATGAGCACAGGCTTCTCGGCTTTCAGAACAAAGGATATACACAGTTTTTTCTTTTAGACTCAAACACATGCTTTTCAGCTCACAAGGAAGCACGAGGGTTCTCTGCAGAGCTTGGGTCGATCGTACTGCTCAGAGCCCATACATGCTCAGGCAGTCTCGATGGAAATGGGTGAGGAGACTCTCACAGCTCATATTGGACATTTTATTCGCATGGGTCGGGTCTGACACTTGTCACCCTGGAAACAGCATGCATTTACCCAGCACACATCACCTTCCTCATGGTTAGGAACTTAGGATAAAATATAAATGGCACATGTTCTTTTGGAATAATAATAAAATATTATTGCCAGGCTTAAGCCCCCTAGACTAAACACTTATCCCCTTTTCCCATCTTCCAGCCCCTAATCCCTTGCCTTCTCTTTGGAATCTTAGTCTCCCTTCACTCATTCATCGTGGTCGGTCTACACCTGGCGGTGTTTACAATTTTATTAAATGTTCTGTATGCATACAAGTACAAAATCAGGCCCTTGGCCTCTATCCCTTAGGCTCTCTGGCCTAACAATCACATAATCCCACCAGCTTATACAAACTTGGATCACCAGCCTATACCACATATTTACAATTCATTTCATACATCATATTTACAATTGGGCTCATCCTTGGGGACATTATAATCGACCTCCCTTATTTTTGCACTGTCCTGAGTGTAACTTTACACAGCATCTGCAAGATTTTCAAAAAATTTCAAAAAGATGTGGGTACTCTGCCCACATAACATCTGCATGCTCCCATGTTGCGTCCTCAGGACCGTACTAGGTCCACTGGACCTTTACAAGCTCTATAGCTCGATTCCGGAGCTGTTTGCTTTTCATGTCCAATATGCACACACGATGCACTTGCAGGACACCTTTTGGTTCCACCTGAATCACATTCCAATCAATAACATGATTAGCATCAGGTACATATTTCTTAAGCAGTGAAACATGAAACACATTATGTACAGTCATAGATGTAGGTAGTGCAAGCATGTATGCAACTGGCCCAATCCTTTCTAGGATCTCAAATGGCCCACAAAATCTTGCTGCCAACTTGGTGCAACTTCCCAGCTTCAGGGAAATCCTGTTAGTTTTTACTTTCAGGAAAATATGGTCACCCACTTTGAATTCTCTATGGGTTATGTTACTGTTAGCGTAACTTTTCTGCCTATCCTGGGAAGCTTTCAGATTCCATTTAATTTTTATCATTTGATCTTCCATCTCTTTGAGTAGTTCAGGCCCAACGACTACTTTATCAGCTGGATTATCCTAGCTCACTGGAGTGTTTCACTTTCTTCCATAAAGTTCTTCGAATGGGATCATCTTCAACGATGCATGATACCCATTATTGTAGGTGAATTCTACCAAATGCGGGTAGTCTTCCCACCTTGATGGTTTATCCATCACATACATTCTCAGTATGTCTTCTATTACCCTGTTCACCCTCTCTGTCTAACCATCAGACTCAGGATGATACGTTGTACTAAAGTTTAGATTCGTTCTGCATCCTTTGAACAATCCTTTCCAGAATTTTGAAGTGAATTTCGGGTCCCTATTAGACACAATTGTCTTAGGAATTCCGGAATTCCGTGCAAGCATGCAACTTCTTTTAAAAAGATATCAACAACATTAGCTGCCTTGTGGGTGGTTTTAAATGGAATAAAATGGGTAGATTTAGTAAGCTTGTCCACCACCACCATGATTGAATCATGTTGCTTGCTTGTTCTAGGTAGTCCAGTGATAAAATCCATTGTTACCATGTCCCATTTCCATTCAGGAATGGGTAAGGGTTGTAGCAACCCTGCTGGGTGCCTATGCTTCACCTTAACCTTCTGGCACTCCATACATCTAGCGATGTATTTAGCGATTTATTTCTTCATACCCAGCCAAAAATAATGGCTTTTGACTACTGCCATAGTCTTTTGATATCCAGGATGTCCAACATAAGCCACGTTATGCATTTCTTTTAGAATTGCCAGCTTCAATTCTTAGACATTGGGTACATACACTCTGTTTTTATACAAAAGTAAGCCATCAGTTCCCAAGGTGTAACTTTCCTTGGTTTGTGGTCTCTCACGCTGTTGTATCTTTTCTACAAGACCTCTGTACTACAAATCAACATTTGCATCTTCCAAAATTCTGTCTTTAATCTTAGTCCTGTACATGCTAATGGTTGTAGCATGTAATTCATGTACTTTTCTGCTAAGTGCATCAGCCACCTTATTTTCTTTCCCTTGTATATGCTTGATATCAATGTCATATTCACACAGAAACTCCAACCATCTGATTTGCCTGACATTTAAAGTCAGCTGATCAAATAAATACTTTAGATCGTTGTGTTCTGTTCTTAATTCGAATCTCCTTCCCATGAGGTAATGCCTCCATTTCCTCAATGTGTGGATGATTGTTGCCAGCTTTAAATCATGAGTGGCATAATTCCTTTCATGCTCTTTCAAATTTCATAACTCATAACAAATTACAAATCCCTCTTGGCTGAGAACTCCTCCCAACCCCTCCTTAAATGTATTTGTGCACACCATGAAATTCATATTTGGATCTGCAATCTTCAGGATTGGAGCAAACTCCTTGAACTCTTTGAATACATTGTGGTCTTCCATATTCGAGACTACATCTCAGGATGCTTCTTCCACCCAAGATGCAAATAATTGACAACCCTTTTGGTAACATTTCTTCAGCTGCATGGCTGAGATTTCCCTAACAGCCATGGCTCTGGGAATTCCTTGGACTGTTACCTGATTTCTCTCTTCATTCAAGCATGTAAACCTCTTGTTACAACAGTCCAGAAGGGCATGGTGCTGGTCCAACTAGTCCATCCCAATTAAGTAATCATATGAGCCTAAAGGCGGAATGTTCAATTCAGCCTTACTGCTCATTCCTTTCATGTCTATTGAACATGACTTAACCAATTAAGTGACCTTCCTTTTGGTTCCTATGGCCAACTTCACTAGCCAAGGCTTTTCATGTTTGCTTCTCATTAGATGCAAACTGTCCACCACTCTAGGATCTACATAACTATGGCTAGCCCCTGAATCAAGTAAAATAATTAGTGGTTGGTTGTTAATCATACCTTCCACTTCAATCATGTGTGATTGAAATTCTACTTGCTTGTTGTCCAAGGCTGCGTAGATCCTCGGCATTCTGCTGTCCATATCCTTCACTGTTTTAGCTTGCTGAACAATATGAACTGTTCTCGCTTTACCATTTATATGGGGAAAATCTCTGTACTTGTGGTTTCCTTTACAGCCCCAACACTGAATGGGCTTCTGTCTCTATCTTTGTGCTCCCTCTTCAGTCATTCTCGGCTCTCTAAATGATGGCTATCCCTAAAGACTGTTTCTGAAAAAGGAAGGCTTGTTTCCCTTTTGCCTCTGTTCCTTCTTAAACTTCCTCTAATCATTCCAAGCCTTTTGAAGGATAGGCCTTTCTCCTTGTTGTTCATACAAGAATTTCACCCTTCTTATTGTTTCTTCCATAGTCTTAGGATCGTCATACTAAATCTTGTCACCCATGGAAGGTGGCAGTCCACTCAAATATCTTTGAATCTTGACATCCTCGTCTTTGATGAATGGAACATATTTCAATAGTTCTAGAAAACTTCGTTCATACTCATCAATAGTCATGCCGCCTAGCTTGAGTTCGAAGAACTCCTTCATGTTTCTGTCATAGAACCTTTTAGTCAGGTATTTCTTCTCGAAATACCTCTTAAATTCCTTCCAAGTGACCTCTTTCTCTCTAATGTGTTGCACCTGCAAAAACTGATCCCACCACATGGATGCTTTTCCTTTCAGTTGATACATTGCAATTCTTCCTTCTGCATGGGTGGAATACTTTTGCAGTTGGAAATATTTCCTCATGCCAAGCAACCATGTCTCAACATATTCCTCCTTCTTATGTTCTCCATCGAATGTTGGAGGCTTAATCTTGTTCATATCCCCTTTCAATTCATCCTTTCCAGATTTTCGATGCTTTCTGGTAGGGGACGGGCTTGAACTATTGTGTGTTTCCTTACCAGAATGCTTTGGGGAGAGACGGTAATGTCTTCTACCACTCCTTGATCTTCTTCTCCTCTTAGGGGTTCTGACACTTCTTGATCTTGTTGTGTCACTCTCTTTTTCCAATTTCTTTTCTATTCTTTCCAGGCACTTCAACATTTTTAAGTTGAATTCACCCTGTCGATTCCTCATTTTCATGAGCTTTCAGCTATCAGCTAGGCGAGCCTAGCACCTTTCTGCAAATTTTCAATGAGTTTCATCATGTGTCCCTATTTATATGTCTCTTTTCCATGCCCATTAGAGTCTGTTCCTTCGACTCCCAGGTTGACATCCTTTCCTTCTCTTTTGTCTTATGTTTCGGAGGAAATCTGCACCTCTTCCAATTCCATACTCGGTGTCAGTTTTTGGCTGTCCTGACACTCGTTGAAATCTGCACACATAGCGTGCAGTCAACCGAAGTTTTTCAGGCCCTTAAACCTTCAAGAAAACTTACAACATTCATAAGCCAATGTGAACAAGAAAAACGTTTTGACTTCACAAGTTTTCTGAGCTCTGTCCGGCTCTACAAATTTCAGGACTTCGGAACTTCGGAATCTCAGTCCATGAAGATCCAATAGTTAAATATTCGTAACCTCAGAATCTCAGTCCATGAAGATCCAATAGTTAAATATTCGTAACCAAATTCACCCTTTCACAACTCATGATCTCGCGAGTTCGTGAGTCGAAGGCCCTCGACTCATTTCCTCCAAACGTCGATACCCAAAATGTGATGCGGGTATGGATCCCTCCTCACTAGCACCTACTACGAATGACCGTAGGCTAGGGCTAAGTTCTATCACTTCTTCGCCAAGTCGCGACTTCGCGAGTTGGAGTGTTGAGCCTTCGTGCTCCTCCTTTGCGAATTCCAAAATCATGAATTACTTTATTCTCCGGGCCCATAGCACAACTGTCACCCTTCACCACAGTGGCACGTGGTACATTCAGAAGGGTCCACATCACCTTTGGTGACGTCTTCGGGTCCCACCACTCTCACTTGTATTCTCGACTCACTGGCACATGGTACACATTCATGCGCCCTCGTTCATTCCAAGCAAGGAATCCAATGGTCAGATCCCCTCCTCAGATCCACAACGCAGATCTTTTCGACATTTCGGGGTTTCGGGCATCGGGAGTTCGTGCACTCCACATCTCGAACTTCTATTTGCTGAAATCCTGAAGTTTACAGTTTACTGCTCCGCCAAATTGGATAGTAAACTACCTTCCTATGATCTACGGTGTAGATCGTTTTAGGATTTCAAGTTTCAGAGGTGTTCACCTCTCCTCACTTCCCATCTCCTAAAATGTCGATTTCTTCCTGGACAATAAATGGTCCAGATCTCTCTTAGATTGATGGTTATGATCCAATCATGAATTCTTGTTTTGTGAATTCTCACGAACTCACCCTTTGACCATTTCAAGTTACGAGTCAGTGAAAGGTTGATCGCCCTCCACGCATTCTTTCTGATGTACGGTCCTGACTAATTCAAAATTTCGTGTATCGTGATTTCCACACTCCTGTGCAACTCTAAGGGGATTTAAACCCCGTGCACACTTCCCAAATATGACAGTCATGAGGGTTCACCTTCCCTCGCGAACAAATCCTAAGGCTCCAACACTGTTGGTGTGGAATCCTCTCTTCCTCTGGCCATAGAGCACACCACTATACCTCCTGAGCTTATAGGCACGGTCAAGTAACTCCTTGACACTCCGGACCATACCAGGGTCCGAAATTGGTCCCTCATACACAATTTATCCTCATACCCTCGGTCCAAAGACCACTCAACTAGCCCATCTAGGCTCAGTGTTGAAACCTTGGCTCCAATACCAAACTGTAACACCCCTTTCACTCACTATTGTGTAGGTGTTACTATGCGGAATAACAACATTCTCACTAATAATTAATGGCATTCATTTAAAACAAGTTAAACACATTCAAAACAGAGTATTCATATGAATTACTTCCATAATCAACAATCAATACTATTTAATATTAATTCATATACACAACGGAATTCATGATAACATAAGCAACACAGTCATGCAAAACATGATTAAAGCATAACTAGGTACTTATGTTTGAAACAGTGGAAGTTCCATCAACCAAGTGCAGGCCTTCCACCAACCTCCCAGCCTTAGACCACACTGCTCATCAGCTTAGTAGTGGGTTACCCCTGAGCTGGGACTAAGCTCCACCCCAAGGAAAGGAATCCTAGGCTAGGATGAGGTTACATGGAAACCAACACAAAAATCTGGAAGGATTCTTCCCAAGATGCCATCTTACACCCACTACTACCAAACTCTCATTCCCCACATGCTTGTTCTGCCCGGGAGTATACACCTTCAGAAGCACACTCCATCAGTGCTAACCTCCCTCTCTAGGTCTCGACAATAGGTCAGATCAGGAAGTCTCAGAGCCCAAAGATGGTGTTGGACACTCTTTGGAAGAAACCGCTTCCCAACAAACTCTCTCACCTGGAGAGAATTGCTCACGGGCCTCACAACTTGCCTCTTCCAACAACAGTCACCTCCCTCACCTGGAAAGAGGTCATACATAGGCTCACTCACAACTTTCACTGGCCAACAAGCCATGCATAGGCCAGCTCTGCGTGGCCACCATAGCCAACCGAAAAAACAAACACATGCTTCCCAAACAGGCTTAGCAATGGTGAAAGGTCTCACAGGGTTGGTTCTCAAGAAGGTGTGACAAACAATCCATGTAGGGAATGACACGGGTTCCACATCTTAGAATGGAGAGAGTGAACCCGACCTCTTCAGAAACAAACACAGGCTTCTCGGCTTTCAGAACACAGGATATACACAGTTTTTTATTTTAGAATCAAACACAGGCTTTTCGGCTCACAAGGAAGCACGACGGTTCTCTGCAGAGCTCGGGTTGGTCGTACTGCTCAGAGCCCATACATGCTCAGGCAGTCTCGGTGGAAATGGGTGAGGAGAATCTCATGAATCATCTTGGCCATTTTATTTGCATGGGTCAGGGCTGACACTTGTCGCCCTGGAAACTGCATGTATTTACCCAGCACACATCACCTTCCTCATGGTTAGGAACTTAGGATAAAATATAAATGGCACATGTCCTTTTGGAATAATAATAAAATATTATTCCCAGGCTTAAGCCCCCTAGGCTAAACACTTATCCCCTTTTCCCACCTTCCATCTCCTAATCCCTTTCCTTCTCTATGGAAGCTCAGTCCCCCTTCACTCATTCATCGTGGTCGGTCTACACCTAGCAATGTTTACAATTTTATTAAATGTTTTGCATACATACAAGTACAAAATCAGGCCCTTGGCCTCCAACCCTTAGTCTCTCTGGCCTAACAATCACATAAGCCCACTGAATTATACAAACTTGGCTCACCAGCCTATAACGCATATTTACAATTCATTTCATACATCAGATTTACAACTGAGCTCGGCCTTGGGGACATTACAATCACAATATGTCTTTGTACTCTTCCATGACCTTATCCACTTTCTTTGGCTGCATGGAAAGGTTAGTCATGGATGCCATGAATGTGGCTATAACCTTTCGCTCACTCTGAGAGTGAATTATGAAGAGGACAAACTTATTGGTCTGAGAAATCACCGTCGTGCATTTCTTGGTAGAGATCAAGGAAATAGCACTAGGTGGGACTACCTCAGGTATCTTGTACAATTTCCTGTTCAAAGTAATAATAACACTGCAAGGCCTAGACTCATATACAACCTGATGTTTCCATAAATAATGTTGGCTCAAAATAACACCACAAAATTCAATGGGAGAAAATCACACAATACCTCATCTTTGAATGGCTTAATGCCATATGACAGGAGGCACTATTGGATGACATGAAGAACACTTCCTTGATGGATCCATTCAACGGTGTAGGGATATGGGTGCAACGTTGTCAGCAGGGATATACACTTGAAAACCTTTGATGAGATGAGGTTCTTTTGGCTACTGCTATCAACAATGAAGTGCATCATAGTTCCTTTTACCCACATATCTGAATGAAAGAGGCCCTTGCCCTCCTCTGGGTCATCAGGTTCATCGAGATGGATATTTTTGGTAGCAATGGTGGCATTGGGTTTCACATCAATGATCCATCTCCCCTTTTATGGTTCTAACTCAGAGTCAGAACTTGTATCTAACTCAAAGGCTTTTACCTCAACCACCAATCAATTCTTTGAGTGGAAATCAAAAGTGTTATTCCAGGGGATCAACAATGAAGTGCATCATAGTTCCTTTTACCCACATATCTAAATGAAAGAGGCCCTTGCCCTCCTCTGGGTCATCAAGTTCATTGGGATGGATATTTTTGGTAGCAATGGTGGCATTGGGTTTCACGTCAATGATCCATCTCCCCTTTTATGGTTCTAACTCAGAGTCATAACTTGTATCTAACTCAAAGGATTTTACCTCAACCACCAATCACTTCTTTGAGTGGAAATCAAAAGTGTTATGCTAGGGGATCTTATGGAAGTTGCACCACTTCCCGGTATCTTTATTCATCTTCCCATTGTCCTTATTTTCTTGTATCTTGGAATGGTTATCCCGAGATTTCCCATATTTCCTCTATCGTTTGTTCTGCAGGTTGGGGATGCCCTTTCCCTGCATCTGTTGCGAGAGGTTCCTAGACCCAAAATGTCATGTGTTTTCTTTTAGATTCTACTCGATTTTGACATCATATCAATAGGTCATTCTCAAGGATGAGATGTTAAAAAAATTCACTTATGTTTGGATGTATTTATGAAAACCATCGTGGTACTTGAGCACCAGATGTTGCTCAGAATATTTGATACTCATCTTGGTACGCAAGGTATGGAAGACATTACTGAAATCTGGCATTGTTTGATCTATTTCCTGTTGCAGTGTGGTCCATCTTGTATACAAGTCATCATAACTTCCAATAGGGTAGTATTGTTCCTCAATAACATCCCTAGAGGAACCCCAAGTGGGTGAAACTATATGTTATCACTGAAATTTCGTCCGCACAGGGCGACAAGAACTCCGCATCGTCAACACAGAAAAACAGTCATTCATGGCACAAGGTTAATTCCACAGCACAGCAAAAGGGGTCAAAACTATACAAAATGGCCAAAAAATTACAA
>ML781718.1:608349-649435 GCA_009831015.1 Picea engelmannii
CTCCGCATCGTCAACACAGAAAAACAGTCATTCATGGCACAAGGTTAATTCCACAGCACAGCAAAAGGGGTCAAAACTATACAAAATGGCCAAAAAATTACAAGGCGCTTTGCACCCACTGGGCGCGCGCGCGCGCGTAACATCTTCATATCTGGAGCGCATATGCGCGGCTGTGGGGTGAAAAACCCGCGTGCCTGCCAAACGGTGCATTTATGAAACTGGTCGGCCTCCCAACCACTAATGGATCGGCTCCCAAGTCGATTTGACACCAAATCCGAGCTCAATCTACGTGGGGAGGTTGGTCAAAGACCTAATTTTGCCCTAAAGAGCCCCTTTTCACATTCAAAAGAGGTTGCATAATAACCCAATGCTTGGCTATAAAAAGCCATGAATGACCACTATTTCTTCAAGGAATTCTTCATACTGTTATGCTGCTGAGATTGCTAGAGACCCCTTCTTTGGAAACACACATTGTAAGCTGCATTTCATAAGCTATTCACCCCTCACTTGAGTGAATAAGCTTGGAGTTCTTTCACCCACATTTCATCTTTTCTTTGTAAGGAGAGCAATCAGTTGAGGGCCTCAAGAGCCTTCCATTGGAGAGGGAAGGGATCCAAGTCCTCTTTCTCCATTGTGTATCTTTGGATTTCAACAATCAGACCAGCTTATACATTGGTGATATTGGTCCATTTTCATTTGTTTATATTTTTGTTCCTATGCTCATAGTTTCATTTAGTTTTTGTTTAATTCTTGTTAATAGATTTATTGTTTTCTTTCTAACCTTTTACCATACAACTTTCATGCCCAGCAGAGCCCAAATGGGCATGTAAGCACTCACGTTTTGCTCACACAGCGACGAGAAGAGTGCAAACACTATAAATAATTTGCATCCCTCTATTTAATTTTTCTCATAGAAAGTCTCCCACCAATATTTGACATGGGGGACGACCTTGAGAAGCGGAAATGTAATATTTTCTCTATCGAAAAAGTTGTGGATAGAAAAATACATTTCTAGAAGGTTTAACCATTTATGTAGAACATCAACATCTATTTGAACTTCAAATATAGGAATATAAAAATTGATATATACCTTGAAGTGGGTGAGTCCTCCGCTTGAGGTGGATGCATCTATTGTTGACAAGCGTCGAAGGATTTTTGCAAAGTTGTCCATCATCTCATTCCTCTATTGGTCAAGGGATTCCTCAAGCAACATTTTTAAGGCATATCATGTGTGATCGTATTTATTTTCACCCAACATGGATGGCTTATTGGGAGTGCGAGAGTAATTTTCCTCAAGAGAAACAAAATCAAGACCCAACTCTCTATACCTTGACCATGTCAGGGACATGCATTAAAAAAAATGACAAGGAGAAGACCACTATGATACCATTGATCCAGATTTATGAGTGGAATTAAATGAAACCAAAGATTTATAATATTAACATAGAGACATAGTGAAAAATGACAAAGATATAGTAAAACTTGGCTTCTATTAAATAAGAAATATGTTCAAAACTGTAAAATGCATATTGAAAACAATCTTGCTAGAATGGTGGAAACTTATCTCTAAGAAGACATGTGATGGCTATGCTCATTCGCAAGAAGATTAGTAGAATGAGGCTTTGAAGGAATTTTTACAATAAAAATGAATGCCAAAACCCTAGACATAAAAAAACCTAACCCTAGCAGATGAAGCGCCAAAAGTCATGTGGGCCCTGTTGGGGTAAGTTAGTACATCAACTTCCTAGGGTCATAACTTTTGCATACAATCTTCATTTATGGAGCACGATAGATTTTTGGAAAGGTATTGATGAGGAGATTCATTTATGGGGCTCAATCAGAGCCTTTGACTATTATTGAGGTGCTTGATCACGAAAAAACGTCATTTAGGCCCTCAAAATGGCCCCAAAAGTTTAGAAACCGAAAAACTACTAAAAATAGTAAGTTGCCAAAAAACTTGTTTTGAGTCAAATGGACAGGGTGGGTGGCCATTGAGATCCTCCTAGATCAGGGATACCACCCCCATGATCATTTCAACCCATGAATCCCCAAATATTATTAAAATAGGTGCTCAATGTTCTAATGAATAAAAGAAGAAGTTCATGGACTTGTTCCAATAATTTCATGATGTTTTTTCCTGGTCTTATGAGGATCTTTGTGGTCTTGATACTAATATTTTACAACATTCTATTTCCATTAAGGACGGGGAAAATATAGTTAGGAAAAGACATAGACCTGTGAATCATTTACTCAAAGCCACAATCTGAAAAGAAGTGGAAAATCTTCTAAATTCTCATATAATCTTTCCAGTTAAGTAGTCTAAATGGGTATCAAATATTGTTCTCGTTCGGAAGAAATCATGTAAGATTAGGATTTGTGTTGATTTTTGTGCTTTAAATAGAACAAGTAAAAAAAATCTTTCCATTTACTAATATGGAAATGATCTTACATCAAGTTTCAAGATCTGAAATGTTGTCCTTACTTGATGGTTTTTCATATTATAATCAAATTAAGGTCAAAAGGGTCGATAAATATAAATCCAAATTTACGACCTATTGGGGTACCTTTGCTTACAAACGAATTTCATTTGGCTTGTCTAATGCAGGTGCCACTTTTTAGAGATCTATGCATTTATGTTTCAACAATATAATCGGTAAGATAATTCAAGTTTGTCTTGATGATTTAACAGTTTATTCCAAAACCCGATTAGATCATTTTTATCATCTACGAAAATTCTTCATGCGATGTAGAAATTTTGGCATTTATTTGAATCCTTCAAAGCGTATTTTCAGTGTCACCCAAGGTAAATTACTCGGTCATATTGTTTCTGATTCATGAATTAACATAGATCCTAAGAGGGTTGTTGTGATCCTAAATCTCCCTACCCCTACATCAAATAAATAAATTCAAGCTTTTATGGCCATTATAAATTGTGTCTGAAGGTTTTTTCCTGATTTTTTTGTCATAGTTAATCCAATTCAGAATATGATAAAGTAGGATCACCCTTTCTCTTAGACAGATGATGTCGAAAAGGATTTCATAAGAATAAAAAAAGAGATCAGTTTTGCACCGTGTTGAGGAAAAGGTATAGAAAACCTTACTCAAGCATTTTCATATCTTTCCTGGCTAAGACAAGATAGTTGGGAATGCCACCTAGGGTCCATAACCTTAAATACAATCACTTACTCCACAAGTATTAAGAACAAACGATCAAGGTTGAATTTTATGTGTTAGCTATAAAAATGAAAAAGAAGTAAACTTAAACAAAGTTACATGAATGTGTATATAAATTATACAAATTTATACATGGATATCAAAGCAAAAGAATGAGCCAGATCATCAAAACACATTTGTGAGACTGAAACCGTGATCTTGTTTTTCATTTATTTCATTATGATATACAAATCTGAGTTCTCTCTACAAACCCCTGTGAGGATAGGGACAAAAATAAAATTTAGAAGCCTTCGATGGGCACCATACAAAAAGACTTTGAAAATCAAGAAGAAAACCAAAGCCGAAGATATGGATCATCTTTCAACAAAATGTTGTCACTTGAATATGGAAGATATTATTTATCAGTCATGAAACTCAATTCATGTGCAAACAAAAATACACATACTTCCAAAGATAAATCATACACCTTCAAACCAAGCTACTTAAATATGTGATTTAGTTTTTGAATCATGTTGCCTTCAATAAGACCCTGTTTTCATCAAGAGGATTAATATTTCTAGTAAACTCGGAATGAATCAAAATTAAAAGTATCTCACTAGTATAGAGAAAACCTTATGGTTGTAGTTCTCCTTATAATCTCTCCTCCTTGTCTCTTCATCTCATTGATCTTTTATTCGTCCTCAATAAGTTAGGGTAGTTTAACTACCTTTCTTTAGTTAAGTAAAATAACTTAACTAATTAGTTTGAGACAAACAAATAATAATAATATATAAATAAGGGTCTTAAATAATAACTAAATAGGTGGGACCCCTTGTGACTCCTAATTATTTTCTTTTATAATCATCAAGACATCAAATATAAAAATCAATCATTAGATTTCAAATACATCCTCCTTGTAACTCCCATTTTCAAAATTATGACCAAACATTTTAAATATTGAGCCAATATAATCTGATCATATCCAAAAATTATTATATCCATGTTGTCCCAAAAAGAATGTCTAAAAACATGCTTGTTGTCCAAAACTTTATCAAAGTAAAAATGTTTTCTTCAACATATAAAACAACATTAATCATCATCAAAATCCATATTTTCTATGATAGGCATTAGGCCTCTTCTCACTGTTGTCCCCTTTTGATTTTTCAGTGAAAGCCTTTGACTAGTTAGATCTTAAGGCTGAATTTCACTAATAACATGAGAAAAGCCATCCTTAAGATGAAAGCGAGAGGAGATTAATTTGGCATATTCCTTGGATGAGTTGGAGGGAGTAGATATTCCTTTTCCCTTGTCTTGCACAGGCTCAGGGATATGTATTTTTAATATTTTACTGCCATGTGATGATTGCACGGGTGAGATAGCAGTATCAACTTGGGCAATTTGTTTCTTTGATGGTGGAGGGGGTAATCGAAAAGAAGAAGTAGGCCAACCGTGATGATGAACAATAGGCTGGTGGAAAATATCTTTCCAACCATCATTGGCGGGAGGTTCTGGTCACATTGATACATGAGTAGGGACTGGCATGCTGGAAAAGTTCTGATGTGCTTGGAAGGGAGGTATTTCAGGTTGAGGTTGGAGGATCCCTTGGCCTACTAGATTGAAGAACCCGTATTGGAAAATATGGTTCAATTCATGGGGATCAACATCAAAATGTATGGAGAACCGAGGTATTTTTTGACCCCACTTCCAATTTCCCCTACCTATGTTACCTCTTCCAGTACTGCCTCTGCTAAAAAATATCATCCTGAAGCAATGTTCCAATTAGTTATGAAAACTCTCGACAGTTCATGCATCGACCCTACCTAAATAAAATCAAAGGTTGGATCTATCATTCTCAACAAGAGTGAAAACAATAAATCCATTCATCATAATACTCAAATCAATAATTAATTGTTATTGAAAAGGGAATGAGAGGGTTAGTGGGAAGATGAGGGGTTGGTAATAAACGAAAAGGTGGTAGCAAGGATGGGGACCACCAGTGGATATTGTTCAAGAAACATCAAAACAATACTTCCATTTCCAATTTAAACACCAGTCACTCTCATTTCGTTTTTATTGTTTCTTTTGAAGTATCATTTACAATAACAAAATAGGGAATTAAAATGAATCTGGGAATATGGTGGGCTTATAAGGAGCGAAAAATGATATAATGAACAGGAAATGAAATGGATATTGTTCCATTAAATAAAATAACATTTAATCTTTAGAAATTACATAACCTTAATTGCCAAAATAAAATTAAATTGTAGGCAATATCAAAATTGAAGACACGGTAACTTCCATATCAAACCCAGAGCAGAGCTCCAACTATTAAACTCAATTGGTTAATTCATATATTTTCTTATTTTATGTTTGATCGAAAAGAAACACCACTCATATCTAGATTATTCATAATTCCAACTATCCATGATCATATACAAAGAACTTAGAGGAGACATGAGGAGGCCGAGAAAAATAGCATGCCATTGAACTTTTAACATTTACATCAACCAAATCAAATTTATGTACAATAGACAGGGTTTTAGACCCTTTATTTTATTAGCTAGATGCTTTCCCTTTTTCCCAAAAATCAAATGAATCCAAACATCACCTAGAGAAAACAACTATAACGAATTTTTTTCCCATTGTATAATCTATTTATTTTATTTGTAGAGTTCTTTTCATATGATGGAGCATCAACATAGTTATTTTGTTAATTAAAACAAACTACCCCCAACGAGCAATGGAGTGCAATATAGGCCAACAATTATTCAACATACGAGACTGCCGTCTACTTCCATAATTTTTATGTGACATGTTGGGTTCTAAACCATGGTATTCTTTTCTTTTAATCACAAAAAACTACCAAAACTCTCGCAAGTAGCCAACCAATGAACCAAGAAACAAATCTCTCTATGGTCAAGTAGACATATAAACATTTCAAAACCCAAGTGCAATTTACATCAGTCACGATAAGGGAGAACAACGTTTGAATAGTTAGGTGAGTGAGACAACTCAGCAAATGGGGTTTGTAACATGAAACCAAAATCTCCAACAAGATTTGACACAGTCGCTTCCAAGGTGGTTGTGAGGTAAAAACCCAATTCTACATTCATTCAAACTGTGGAATGGCATCTCAACAGGTTCATATCTCTCTCGTGAATGGAGAAGGAGGCAATAATAACCACAAAGAGAAATTAGAACCCAACTGTCCCCAAAACAAACCCTCCAGGATTATACCACAAGACGTGGGTTAAAACTAAAATAAATTTTCCATGAAATATCAACATCAAGGAGATATAATAACCATCATCTATCCTAGGTGCAACCACTAAATAAATTCAACATGACGGAGTATTAAACAAATAAAATTTCAATATTTGAAATGCTAACCAATTTCATTTTCACAGATAGAATACACATCCAACCACCATATATTTCAGAAAGAAAGAACTCTACATACGAATTCTAAGAGCCAACACAAATATTTTATCCAGAGCGAGGCTAGAATGATTAATGGAAGGGCGTGAGTCACCATACCTGTGAGGAAAGCGCCGAAAATAACCAAGGACCACCACTATTATCTGACTCCCAAGAGAAATGGAGGCAAACTAACCAAAGCAACTAAATGTGCGACAAGGTGAGGGTGGTGAGCTCGAGGTGAGTAAGAATGGTGTGTAGTAAACGCACATTGCTTCTCCACCTTTCCATTAATTTCCATCAACCATAACTAGGGTGGAATACATTCAAAACCCCATTGAGCGCATTAATCAACCATACGATCAAACATGTCACTTCCATATTGGGACGAAAACCCTCTTTTACTATAGTTTAATACCAGCACCATAATATCATATGCCCCATTTTTTATTGTAACAAATCCCTATTTGCAAGGATTGAATTAACTTCGAACCATTGTATAACGATTTGCCACATAACATAACCATTACCATGAACACAATATACCATGAATGCAATGTATTATAACCGATGTGAGTGTGAGTTGAATTCCAAACTTTAACCATATGCCAGAGAAAATGTATAGAAGTTATGAGTGAAGTGCTTATCACTTTATTTCATCTTTTAATTGTCAACAATTATAATCATTGATTGCATGTGAAAATTTGTTCAAAATTTTGTGTTTTCTTAAACTATAATATGCTTAGTAAAGTCATCACGAATGCAATTTTTTCTCTTCACCATGATTCAAGCAAGGGGGTCCCACCTATCTAGCTATTATTTAGTATATGTATATAAATAATAAGGAATTGCAACCCATTTGTAGGAAAGGGTAATACATTGCACTTCAGGGCATCAACAAACTAGCGAATCCATAGCGAAATTTGTTTCTAACATATCCAGAACTTAGAATGTCTAGTTTCACATACTGGTAGAAGTAGATGGTAGTAAAAATGTTGAAAAATAATGAGGAAAAGGACAGTTTAATGGAAATAATGAGACGGGACTTTGGGAATAACTTATGGAAAGTGGTACGCATGAGGGGGATTGGTCCTATATGCATAGCATTCGAACAATATGTCACATATAATAATTCTTAAATTTTAAAGGAGAATGTTTCTGATTTGATTTTTTTATCTCAAGATAGAGGGAAGAAAGGGATAGTAGAAGAAGGGACGAAGAGAAAATCAACTATCCTACAATAGTGTTGAAAGGAAAAATCAATTTTAGCGATGTCTGAAAGGACGACATCATGACAATTGTGTATACCTTATTTATTATTGATCAACAATATTACATAATGACATTGTTATGGAAAAATTGACCGAGGCTTTATTTCTAATAAATAAATAAACAACAAAAATAAAAATAAAAACGCAACAAACCAAAGTTAAAAAAAGAAAACAGTAAAACAAAAGACTATATACATAAGTCACTTTAAACAAGCATTGATAATCAGGTTGGTTCTACGTAATGTTTCAACTGGGAACCATTAGTGTTGTAAGATAAAAATCACTCTTCCAAATCCTTTAAAAGGTATGATTTTGCACCTAGGATAAAAGTGATTTTAAAAGGACCTAGACATAGTTTCTGGAACTTTGAGTGTCTTCCTCTCTCAGCATGAGTTGAGTCCCATAGTAGGAATTTCTTGTGAATCTTGAATTCAACAACTTTTGCTCATTTGTTAAAATACTTTTTTACAGTTTTTTCCCTTCTCTTTATGTTATCTAAGGAAAATTTCCTTTGTTTTTCAAGGGCTAACAATGCATTCATCCTTTGGGAAACATTGGAAAAATTTAATTCTTCAATCTGTAACATCATCTGTAAGGAGGAAATCTCCAGCTTAGTAGGAATAATATCCTCTTGGACATGTGTGAGATGAAAGGGAGTACAACTTGTGATTTCCTTGGTTGAAGTACGATATACCCAGAGAGTGTAAGTGACAAGTGTGTGCCACTGGCGAGGTTTATCCTCTATGGTCCTCTTGATGATCCTAACTAGGTTTTTGTTAGTATACTCAACTTTCCCATTTCCTTGGGGGTAATAGGATAATGAAGTGAAATGACCCCTAATTTAACCACAACTTGAGTTAACTTTGTAGAAATGAAGGCTAGGCCATTATCGGTAATGATCTCTAATGGAATGCCAAATATGGAAAAGATATTAGTTTCTAGCAAATAAATTACCAACTCATCATGTGCATGTTTAAGAGCGATAGCCTCAGTCCACTTAGTAAAGTAGTTTGTGGGTTTTAAAATAAATATATGCCCTGCGGAAGATGGAGGATTAATAGGACCAATAAAATCTAGGCCCCATTTAGAAAAAGGGAAATCCAGGAGGACACGTTGTAAAGGCATGGAAGAAAGACGTTATTTCCTAACAAATTTTGGCATTTCTCATAAGATCTTGCGAATTTGTAGGAATCTTGAAATATCGAAGGACGGTAGTAACCATTTCTTATTACTTTAAAAGAAGTATCTTTAGCGGAAAAAGGGCCACCAATGTGAATGACAAAAACTGATGATCCATGAATTTCCTGTAGCAATTTATATGTTTTTTCATCATTCACACATCGAAGTAATTAACCGTCAGCAGACCTTATAAAAAGAAGTCTCCCAAAATGATACAACTAGAATATTCGAGGCAGATTCTTTTTCTCTGTTACACAACTTTTTGGTCACTCTAGTGGCATTTCTACAATTTTGTATTCAGGCTCCCAACAAGGACTTTTTGCCTGAGAAAGATGATTGCTATCTTCCTCCAGAAAACATATTTTTAAAGTGAGTTCACAAGACACCTATGTATTAGGGTGCGAGAATGCCTAATTCTCGTAAGCTGCCCACAGCTAGGGTGCTAACTATTCGTAGGTTGCTCTATAGGCAAGGTGCGAACCTATTTTTAAGCTTGGAGAAAAGAAGAAGTCTCAAGGATTCTAGAAGGGAATCTTCTAGAGGATGAGTTGGCATTCGTATGGTTGGCATCCTACTGACTTCTCTGATTTGGTGGGATCATCCTCATCCATGTAACCATCTCTCCTTCTCCTATATATTGGAATGTTTCTCATGGAAAAGGTTAAGAAAGATTGAATGAAGAATTGGTGAAAGAATTGTGTGAGGAATTCTACTTGGATAAGAACTTGGAGCTCTCATTTGACCTATCAAGCTGGGCTAGATCTTCTTCATATGATTGTAGAACAAGTGTGTGTTGGTACCAAGGGCCACCAAAAGGAATCTTGCAACATCAAGGCGATCAGGTTATAATCTTCTATTTCCATATAATATGATACAAAGGCATGTCCCTTTCCCATAAAATCATTATTATTTTATTGTGTAATTCCTTGATCATATGCATAGGTTGACTTTTGATAATACTTTGTTATTTTCACTTTGGTTGGTTTGTGTTATCTTGGACTTGATTGCATGAGAGAACCTAAGCGAAGCGGGAACAACAGAGACCTAAGGAAGTGATTTGAAGGTATGTTACTTGTCCCTCTCTGCTAATAGATTCAATCGCCACAACTTAGGGAAAGAGTAGTGTCCTATCTTGTTTTGTTCTAGATTTAGGTGGATCCAAGGAGATCTATTCGTGTCCACACTTACCGATTTGTCCAATAACAAAATTGGCGACTCCACTGGGGAGGATACCCATTTTTAGTGGTTTTTATTGGTTTTTGCTTGGCCATTTGTTATTGACCTACAATTTCTCATTCCCATCAATCTCTGAGTCTTGAGGATACCCTCACTGACTCCCTGGGTCCAAAGGTTCTCTAAAAATTTTAGCCCTTTTTCCAAATTTTGCTTGTTTACATGCATTCTCGCACTGTACCCTTTAGTTGATTGTGAGAATCACCTAATTTAACACCCTGATGTTAAGTCCAGTGCGAACCCCTCGCAGTCAACCTTTGTTTAGCTTGTGAGAATCTTTGATTCTCACACTATAATACACTGCCAGCCTGCGAACCCTCTTGCAAATTTTTTGGTTTAAGCCTTTTATGTCCTGAGATACCCAGACTTGTTTGTGTGTCTAGGAGGAACTTATTTGATAATTGATTGGATTTTTTTTATCTTTAGACTCTATGAGTGATTGGATTTCAGAAATTGAAAGCCCTCTTTGTTCAATTTGTCTTGACTTTTACCTCTTGACCCTTCTTCTTCGAACAAGGGAATAATGTCTGATCTTAGTATCCAAGTGCTTGTTTGGTCCAAGAGTTTGTCACTGGTTTAAAAGTTGAGAGTGATTATATTTTCAATTGTTTATTACTTAGAAACGTCTACCCAGTGCATTTGAAAAGACTCTTTTTGTCAATTTGTCTTTTTGTCTTCATTGGAAGATTTATTTGGGATTTTGTTGTGTGTTCTTTTTGTTTTCGTTGGTTGCTTATTCTTTTAGTTCCATCTTTCTTGTTGGTTTCTAATTAAAATTAAAAACATTTTCTTTTAAGCAACCTGTTATTTGAAAATAGTGGCATTTAAATATTGAAAAAACATGAATAGAGAATTTGCATTGCTAGTGATTGTTTGATATTGCATCTTAAAAACTCGTGCATTATAGTCCATGTTGTTCCAAAAAATTCCTCTATCCCTCTCGTAAATAGGATTCATCGAACGAAACTTGTATATTTCATTCCTACTTGTGCATTTTTGGGCCAGAGTTTCATACAACATTGGTTTCATCTCTGTTTCCTCTTGAGTAACAACAACCCTTAATAATATCGCGAAATTTTAAAATTTAACTAGTAAATTTTTCTAGGGCTCTTATACACCAACATTAGCTAGGCTAGAGCTTTGGAACAGGAAGTGAGACACACTCTCCAAAGTAAAAAACACACAATAGTATCTTGTGATAGGGAGTGTCAAATTCCATGAGAAACATTGTTTCCTGGGAAGCCCTTCTCACACAAGGGTCAAACTTGAGGTCGCATCGAGGTTGGCAGAGTTACTCACCTTCTCTATTGATATCGGTGTAGAGATTGCACGTATTACTGGGGTCACTTGAAGGTATACCCACAATGATGAGTGGAATCCTCTCAAGCTAATTTCGAGCCAGATACCGTGCCCTTGCATGTGGATCGGACTGTCGACTATACCCCCAGGCATTGTTTTTGTTGGTGGTAATCTTAGTTGCCTACCTTCTTAGGATCTTACACAAGGTGACTGTGGAGGGGAAAGTCTCCATGGTACCTGGAATTGACGTTGGCCAAAATCACTCAGGCTCCTTGGATGGTATACCCACGATTATGTGTGGGAGCTTGCACCAGGGTGTAAGTCCATTAAGCAGGCCGTCATTGTAACTTATCCACCCTAGCCTAGCCCCTTCTCGTCTCGTCGTTGTGACGTTGGATTTCATCACCAACTAGTGACCTCGACATTAGAAGGTCTTGTTTGGTTGGTTTTTCTTCCTAGATTCTACTAGCGTGTGTTGTTTGTCTACCCGAATAGGCCTTGAAATTTCTTGTGTAAGTTTTTAACTCAATCACAATTGACCCTCGACGTTGTTCACATAGAATGCAAGGTTTACCCCCAGAAGATATGGAAGGTTCTCAACCCTTTCCTACCAGCTCACCAGAGGGATCTCCTCAATAGAGTGAAGTCTAGGATGTCACCACTCCATAAGTGGAAAGAACTAACTCTCTAAAAAGATTTTGAATTTCCAATTCTAGAGAGGACTTTTGACTTCACCCCGACTCTGAGAGACGTATTGTGCAGGTTAATTCATCTAGAGAATTAGTTGTTCAATCTTTTGGATCACCAACCAGACCTTACCTTGGACCTGAGGGTTAAGATCCTTTTTGGGCTGCTGGCCTTTTTAGGCGGGATCTCTTCGGTGGAAGAGTAGGCGTCGATATCACTGTCACACCTGAATTGCCCGAGACATCTGATCTAGACGTGGTACCTTTTACTACTACTTACTACTTTCCTGGTACAGAAAATTCACCATCCAGCCACATCTTGACTATCCCTCTAGAGACGATACATTACACAATGGCCCTGGAAACCACGAGTCCACACACCAGGATCATGACAACCAGCCAATATCCCATTGGCAGACCACTTTCGCCCAGAGTCACCCCAAACCTTCGCCTAGATATCATGCATTAAATGCTTCTATCCCCACTCCTGCATAGATGACATCCAGGACTCCCGGTGATTCCACTTTTTTTGGGCACCCCCCTCCTGGGTTCATTTTGACACTTCCTCCACCCCCGTTCAAAGGATCTCTTTCATCTTCTGTCGGAGGTATGAATCCTAGTGGCACCATTCCGTCATTCACATCCAGTTACCAGATTCATGTTGGTGGACAACTTCACCAAGGAGGCCAAACCCAAATCCCTTTTACAGGACAAATTACAATTGGGACTCAACCCCAGATTGGGGGGCAACCCCCACCGACCCCACCCTTTGGAAAAAACATACCTTCTTCCTTGGCCTAGTACTGGAATTATCTTATTCAACATAATCCTTTCTTGACTGGAGGGCAACGACCTCAAGTTAGCTCTGTCGTTCCCCCTAGCACAGGCCAGCCCTACCCAAGCACGTCCAATCCTATCTAGGGCTCGAATGCCTAGCCCCACGCCCCTTTTCAAGGGTATAACCCTATGAATTACTTACCTCCACACCAACAACCGAACCTTCCCGGACCATTTCATTACATGCAAACCTCTTATGGTCCCACTAGTTTACCGACAGGACTTCCTCCCCAAAGTCACCAGTACCTGCATGTGAACAGACAGTTACCCTTCTTGGCCACTCTAAACCTACCGGATCTGTCGAGGATATTGAATGATCTGATCCATCAGTCTCCTCACTAGCTTGCAATACCAGCCAAATTACCATCGAACATCCCTAAATTCGATGGAAAACCTGGAGAGGATCCCAACAATCACGTCATGACTTTTCACCTTTGGTGCTCATTCAACTCTTTGATGGATGACTCTATTCGCCTATGTCTTTTTCAACGAACCCTCACAGGGTCCGCCACAAAGTGGTACATAGAATTACCACGAGGTTCCTTCACCGACTTCAACACCCTCGCTATGAATTTTGTCACCCACTACCAGCTACCAATCCGATATGAAACCGGAACCGAGATATTGATCTCTTTCAAACAGAGAAAAGCCACTCATATCTCTGATCACATTCATGAGTGGCATCATAGACAACGTCTCATCAAACTTGAACTTCCTGATCAATTGCTGGCAGAATAGTTCACAAAATCATTTGTGAATGACATCGCTCGTGACATCGCCATGGGTGGAGTTGTCACAAAAGAATAGGCAATTAGTCATACCCAATACCTAGACCTCGTTTACTCACAAACGAGTACTCTGTACGACCTGCTCCCTAACGCACCTCGTTCTTATACTTCTACTACTTCAACCACTCCTGTGGCTTCACATGTTGCCGATGGTGTGATGGGCACCTTCCATGCCCAACCTCATTCCATCCACACCTCTGGAAACAACCCCAAATCTACGTCTTCTAATGCTCAAAATGCTCCGTCTCCTACCCCTCCCACCAATAAGACTTCTAAGGTAAATATTATTCAATCTACCCATGCCAACAGAAATAAATCCAAGAGAGGAAAGGGTAAGACCAAGGAGGACAAAAATACTCCACAAACTGAGAAAATTAAAGCACCCCATGTTGACGATAGGGATAAGCGCAAACCTCAATATCCTTGTCTTATCTATGGTGATGAACACTATACAAAGGATTGTCCACGTCATGCCGAAGTTAACAAGTTCCTTCAAGGGACCCCAAAACCTCCCACTCTGACCGTATTGTCACAACCCTTCCCCTCTCAACCACATGCCCAATTGGTCATTCATGACCAACCGTCCCCCTCCAATACATCATATGTATTAATGTGTACCGGTGATTCAAAGAAGAATGACATCACACTTACCACTCGAGCCAAAGATTATTCTTCTTCCAAAGAGAAGGTTGATACAATACCACCTTCATTGGTTCAAACCTCTCCTACAACCCCACCTACCAACGATACTCTTCATCTCGAATGACCGATCCTCGATACAGTTCTTTGCCCTCCCTCAAAGGGTGTTTTTCAAAAATCGGCTTTCAATCCTCATGCCTGTGCTGCCCAGAACTACAACATTGTCGAATATCTAGCCCAAGCATCGTCCACGATGTCATCCCTTGAAGTCCTTCAAAGTTTTCCTACACAATGGAAGGTACTATTGAAATCTATTGGTGGAATCGACCCCATGGATACAAATTTAATAATATTTGACTTGGAGTATCACATTCCAAGATTACCCCCTCAACTCGTGTTCCAAATACAAGTTATTGTCTTCGACAAGAACATTTTTAGAACAGTCATCGACGAGGGCGCCTCGACGTGTGTCATGTCTATCACCTATTGGAAAGCCATCAGCTCTCCTCCTTTAACTAAATCCCACAACACACTTAAAGCCTTCAATGGATCTGGTTTCAAATCTCATGGTGTCCTTCCATCGTTTCCAATCACGTTAGAAGGAAAAATGATCCAAGTAAAAGTGGAAGTCTTTGACGCTCCTCTTGATTACAACCTTATGCTTGGTCGTAGCTAGATTGACTCCATGCATGCAGTTGTGTCAACTCTTTTCTGTGTCCTTCATTTCCCACATCAAGGAAAAGTCATTACCGTAGACCAATTGGCCTTCTTTCACTCTAATACATGTACCGGCAATGTACCGTTCATTTCAAAAACTCCTCCTCGATATGAGAACGTTGGGGTGGGTCTTCTCAAAGATTCCTCTTTGATGGGCACTTCCCCATTACACCACCCAATATTCCGTATCTGTATGTCACTTCAATCAACATGATCTCCACCTCTATTCACGATTCCCATGAGTCTCATGACCCATGGACAGTCCCCAACCCAGGCGATCATCTTCATTATGGCGACAAAATGCCTTTGAGTCTAGTTGAATCCGCTTATCAAGCCATTCAATTGGCAACCCTTACTACCCCTTCCCTTGATGATTCATATCCAGATCCTTTCCGCATTATCTTTCCCACAAATGAGATGATTATGTCTGTCAAGTCCATGGAAGAAACCCCGTGGGATGATGGGCATCATCGTTCCATTCTTTTCCTGGAACAACACACCATTGAGAGTTACCAATGGCTCCCGACCCCCTCGACCATTGTCGTCATTTCTACCATTCCCGAGTCTACACACGATGTGATTTACGAAGGGAACTTAAGCAATATCTCACCCACGATTCCCCTCGACATATCCATCAAACCTGGAATCATCGAAAATGTTCATATCAGAGCTTCCTGTTCTCATGATGAAGTTGTCAACTACAAGTCTCTTTTCCAATAATTTTGTGGCGTCTTCGCCTAGAGCTACGAAGAAATGCCAGGTATTGACCCTGCCATTGTGATACATGAGATTAAGACATACTCGGATTCCAAACCTGTCTGAGAATGCCTTCGTCTGATCCACCCACGTAAAGAAACCGCTATCAAGATTGAAGTTGAAAAACTTCTCAAAGATGGCTTTATTTACCCTGTAGCCCTAACTGACTGGGTTTCCAATCTTGTTCCAATTCACAAGAAACAAGGCACCATCCGTGTGTGTGTTGATTATAGGGACATTAACAAAGCTTGTCCTAAAGACAAATTTCCTACCCCCTTTGTCAACGAGATCGTCAATGACTGTGCCGGAAGTGAAATCTTCTCCCTGATGGACGGTTTCTCTGGATATAATCAAATCAACATCGTTCCCACGGACCAACACAAAACTACCTTTATTTGTCCTTGGGGCACATTTGCTTACTGGAAGCTCCCTTTCAATTTAAAAAATGTCGGCGCAACTTTTCAGCGTGCCATGTCTTACGCTTACCATGATATCAAGCATATTGTGCAACCATATCTCGATGACCTACCTACTCATTCCATGCGTCGGGATGATCATTCTATAGACCTCCGCGCCATTTTCCTTCGCTATCGGTTTTACCATATACGCTTGAATCCCCACAAGTGTGTTTTCTTCTTAGAATTCGACCGACTTCTAGGCTTTATCGTTTCATGTCAGGGGATCTAGGTTGATCCTTTGAAGGTGGAGGTAGTTCTCAATCTTCCTCCCCCTTCCTCTCTTCGCTAGTTACAAAGTTTGCAAGGGAAGGAAAACTTTCTTCATCGTTTCATCCAAAACTACGCTGAGCTAACTGTTGGATTTACATGACTACTCAAGAAAGGGTCTGATTTCGTGTGGGACACCACTTCCAACAAAGCCTTCGAAGCTTTGAAACTGTCTTTGACACGTGCCCCACTACTCTTCCCACCTGATTACCATGGCGATTATTTCCTCTACCTCGTAGCCTCGGACCTTACCATCGCTATGGTTCTCGTCCAGGAAGATGATTCCCACAACGAACATTTCATCTATTACTTGAGTTGAAATCTCACGACGATCGAAACCAAGTATTTACATGTTGAAAAATTGGCCTTGGTAGCCATCCAAGTAGTACAACGTTTTCGACACTATATCCTCTCTCGCAAAACTACCGTTATTTCTACCTGCAACCCTATGCATCACATTCTTACATGCCAACTGCTAGGGGGAAAATACTCCAAATGGATCGTGATCCTACAGGAGTTTGACTTAGAATTCGAGCGTGCTAAGTCCAAGAAATCCTTAGTGTTTGTCGAGTTGGTATGCGATCTTCCCTACCCTGAGATGGAAAATGTAGCAACAGATTCATTACTTGATGAATCTCTTTTCCTGATCAGTTTTGATGACCTTTGGTATGGAGATATCATCATATATCTTCAAACCCAGACTTTCCGACCTAATTTGTCTAGCACTGACCGCTGTCGAATCCACTACCAAGCCCGTCAGTATATTATCCTCGGTGATACTCTTTATTGTTGTGGGATTGACTCCATTTTTTTACGCTGCCTCACTTTTGACAAAGCCGAGAAATCCCTCAATGACTACCACTCCGGAGCATGTGGTGGTCACATGTTTGGGTATGCTACTGCTAAGAAAATATTGTGTGCCGACTATTTTTGGCCTTCATTATTTAATCACTGTATCATTGCCATCCGAAAATGCCATGCCTGCCAAACCTATAACCACAAGATACGATCACACCCTGTGGTGTCCATTGGTCCATTTGAGAAATGGGGTATTGATTTCATGACATGTCACCCTCACTCGTCCAGGGGGCATGGTTACATTATTGTAGCCATATATTACTTTTCAAAATGGGCCGAGGCGATGCCCACATTCGACAATACTAGACAGACAACCGCATTATTCATATTCAATCACATCATTGCTCATTTTGGTGTTCCTCAGGCTATCATTACCGATCACGGTAACCACTTTAGAAACTTCATGATGTCCGAACTCATTGAAAAGTTGGGTCTTCACCATGAAAAATCGACACCCTATTACCCACAAGCCAACAACCAAGTTGAAGCAATAAACAAGGTCCTCAATACCATGCTTCAACGAATGATAGGGATTCACAAGAAAAGTTGGCACACAATGTTGTTTTCAACATTGTGGGCGTACCGGACGTCAGTCAAGTATGCTACCAGGTTTACACCATTCCAACTAGTTTATGGCCTGGAATCCATCCTACCAATTGAATGTGAGATACCCTCCTTAAAACTAACCATCGAACGCCTACCAAACACTTCTGTAGAAGAAGAACGTCTGTTGCACCTCATGCAATTAGACGAGACTCATCGCGACACTACCCTAGTCATAGAAGCCCAGAACAAACACATCAAGGACCAATATGACAAACATGTCAAGCCTTGTGTTTTCTCCGAAGGTGATCTAGTTCTCCTCTATGAACAAGATCGGGATATCCTAGGAGCCGAAAAGTTCGAAGCTATGTGGCGAGGTCCTTATATCGTTAAACGAGTTCTAGAGAAAGTAGCCTATGAGTTAGTGGACTACGATGGTATCCCTTTGAGTGAACTTGGAAATGGGTTGTACTTAAAGAAGTACTATGCATGAGATCACATGTGCATGAGTGCTTGTATTTTTTTTGTACCATACTTTTTGAGTGCTTTGTTTTGATTTTGCGTTATTTGGCCTCTACCCTTGATCGTTTATCGTGCATTGTACTTGATTTCCAGATGTCAGAGTCTTTGCCACCCTACATTGGCTTCACTGATGGCATTAGCCATAGTACTCAAAACCTTTCTTTTGTTGCTTGGGCACTTTATGCCCCTACAAAAAAAATCATCAATTTACGAGGTGTGTGCCTTGGTTGAGCAACCAATAACATTGCAGAATACAACACCATCATCGAATTATTGATCGACGCTATTTCGCTTAGTATTCACTGCCTGGTTATCCGACTTGATTCATAGCTAGTAATACTATAGTTAAGTAACATCTATGCTATCCAAAGTCCTACTTTGTTACGGGTATATTTACGAATTCGCCTCCTGGAATGTTATTTTGATTATATTGAGTATCAACACATTCCTAGATGTCTAAATACATTGACAGATGCATTAGCTAACTATGTGTTAGACAGACATTTGAGACATTTATAAATCAATCACATATCACATGTATAACATAACACCAAATAAGCCAGTAGAAGCCATGTATATATAACGATCAAAAGTCTTTTACAAAAGTTTTGTCCAAGGACCAAAAAAATCTCAAAATATGAAGCCCATGGCTTCTACAAAATAGTGTTATGGATGGCCCACATGATAGCACACTATAGATCGGGCCACCCTATGAAGTAGTTGACCAATAGAATCAGACACACCTATTGTATGGCATTGGTGATGCCTAGGGATCTCCCCAATGGCCATATCCAGGATGCCTGCAGTCAACCCCTGTAGATTCTGCTCCACTGCTTCATAGTCTTCCATGTCCCACCTTGCCACTGGAGCTACCTCTCCTCGCCGCTGAATGGGAGAAGTTCCCGGAGGTCGATAGGGCCCCACGTCTATGTCATCAAAAAGAGATTTTGTAATTAGTTCTCGACAAAACATAAAAACATTGCATATGACAAAATTACAAAAAACATTTAAAAAAGAAAAAATATATACTTCTTACCTAGATCACCCCACTCGGCACCCTCAGGTAAGGCCAAATCTGGATCTCCATGGAATTCCAACCCATCATAGGCATAATCATCAATCATTAACACTTGAGGCCGCAAACAGTTGAAAAAGGCATCATTGTATTTGATGATAGGCCCTGCCACATGACGAGCCATGAGGTTGCACCACTGCAACATCCTTGGGTCTTCCGGAGCCAATAATCCCCAATCAACCTGTAACCGCAACAGTGGAACCCTCTCTAGAAAGAAGGATACTAAAAGAGATTTGTACCCAAATTGTTTCAGCTCACCCTTTCTGCATTTTGTTAGTTGCCTCTTTATGCTGCGAAGGACTGCATCTGACCAGTTAAAGACTCGAGGCTCTGTACACTCTATGGCATACTGAATATAGCTCTGGAGAGACATGTGTGGAGCTGCGCTCCCATACATGTGAGCAATAGTGAATAATATGGTGTGAAGGGTCATGTCTTGGACCCCCCATATAGCCACTTTACCTTTACTCCTCTCCGCTTCAGGGACACAATACTGGCGACAATATTCACTCATGGGGAGCCCACCACCTATGCCTCCGGTCAAAGTAGCGTGGTACCCACACCATGACAAACCTGTGAGGAAATAGACATCCTCAATATACAAGGTCAATGTATGGACTTCGACATGAAATAACTGCTGGTCCACGTCCCACATATGGACCAGGTACTCCAATAGTCTAAGTTGGGCTCTCATGCCCGGAATTCAGAATAATTTCAAAATCTCGCAGTCTCAGAGGGTAGCAATGGTACTCGGGTCATTCCTGACAACATCATCATCTTCCTCATGCTCTCTTTCTCGCCGCTCCAACATTATGACAGTCAAATGCCTGCACAAGAACCATAAGAGAAGGGTCAACAACTCATTTCAAAACTTGGCATATTTTTCATTGAGCTAAAATCATTTTAAAATTTCATTATGTGGCCCTCGTAGGCACCCCTTTGGCACAGTGTGAGATTCTCGTAGGTGCCTTTGGGGTCACCTACGAGAATCATGCATTCTCGCAGGTCCCATATGATTATCTTGCGAGAACGCCCAGGTGCAAGTTTTGGCCCTAAAACAAACCCAAAACCTTGAAATTTGCCAATGAAAATGAAAACTAAACCATGGAAAAGATAGGAGATCAGGAGCCTACCTCGTTGACGGAGACGTCTCGCCAAATGATTGTCTGTGCCTCCCACAATCGAACGATGAAATTTGAGGTAAAAAGAGTTGTTTTGGGTAAAGTTCTTGACAAAATCAAAATGACCATGGTAAAAGCCCTTTTTCCCACTTATATTTACCTTTTACCATTTTTGTTGATTTTTATATTATTTTATTCGTCAGACCTAATGCCTAATAACCCTACGAGTGTGACTTTTGCAGGTACAATGACTTTGATGTCCACATGAAAGAGTATGAATGTTGTTCTTTTTTCTCGTCGCATGTACGACTGTTTTTTATAGTTTTTAACAAAACTTCGAGCTCATTCTTCGTTCGTTCTCACGTTCGAAAATACATGAGAATGTAACTGAGTATACTTTTCTCATCTTTTCATACTCGTCATGGTAACACAAAAATGACAAACACACACATGAGTATCCTTTAAGCTCTTTTCATCCTCCTTAAAAACGAAAAGATGGTCGAGCGATCTTGTTTTGTTCACGCTCGTAAAAGTATTCGAATAAGATGTTTGATGGCCGATAATTTATCACTTTTTTGGTCCCATCAAACTATTTTACGAAAAGGGAACTGAGAGAGTTCTCTTTTAAGTGTTTTTCCAGACTCTATAATCATGAAAAACCTTCGAGTTTTCTGTCTTTCGACTCGTTAAACAAACATCGAAAGACCCATAATGGGACCGAGCCACTCATTCCTAGGGTTCGTTAAACATACTCCGAGGGACTCATCTGAAGGATGAGATTACATCAACAAGCATATGTTATCCTCCTCAATCTTGCGTAAAAATAAAGAGGTACTTGCCAGAAATGGTGGGGGAAAATTTGGGAAAGGGATATGTTTCCATATTCATATTAATGGCAATAAGCATCTATCTTGAACATGACACCCCCTATTCGTCATTTGGATCCGGGTTGGGAAATACATTTGTCTCTCATCCGACTTTCTATACGGTCACATCTTAGGTCGTCTTTGGGTCAGTGCTGCCAAGTCCTTGGTCGTGTCATCCATATGTTCAAGAGTTGTCCACACAAACATTTTATTGAGTCGACCATCTGCAGTTGTACATCCTTACTATGTCGGCCTTCCCTATGTCCTTGTCCATGTTCATCCATACTATGTTCCACCCTGAAAATATGTTACTTATTTTGTGTCATTAATGGGGGATACAGCAAGGCCCTCCTGTGACGAGTCTTGTTTCGTTGACTCCAACTCATTATCAGGAAATAATATTTAGAAATCATTCAGTACCTTGGAACCTGCATGCCTTAATGGAAGGTCTCCTCACTGTCGACATGGGTTTACATCATTGATCCTTGATCGAGAGATTCCATTGAGTGCTCGACTTTAGCTCATATATTCATATTCGTTTGGATTATGCTTTGGTACCTTGGGAGTCATTGACATCAATGGTGATTTCCCTCGCACTTGTTAACGGTTTTCATTATTGACCAGTAATCAAGTGGTTTCTTCCATGCTCGACTTCAACACATGTAATCACATGGTTAGATTCATACTTGTGGCAGGGTTGAAGACCCTGGGTCTTATCTATTTTGGCCCAGGTTGCGATGGAGTATGTATAATTTGTATCAGCACATAAATCCACTTTGTATGTCATGTGGCTATGTCATCTTCAGATCAAGCAATTTTTCACATATATCCACGATGTATTCCTGGTGGATATGTAACATGTTGATGGCATGGATCCATGGTGTATGATTGGTGGCCACGACCTATGCTTTTGATTTCGTTCATTTATGGTCTAAGCATGGGAATGCCTACCTCAGAATTGGTATTATATTCTGTCGATGCTTGATTATTTGCAGGTTTCTGATTAGGTGTGCTCCTGGTCTCTAACAAACACATTCATTTTACAAATTATTTCGGTTGTCATAGGTTCCAGCCTCATACTTTGGGGGGCATTCTGTTCCACATCTTTTTGGTCACTCTAGTGACATTTATACAATGTTGTATCCAGGCTCCCAACAAGGACTTTTTTCCTGAGAAAGATGACTGTTATCTTCCTCTAGAAAACATATTTTTAAAGTGAGTTCATAGGCCACCTATGTATTAGGGTGCTAGAATGTCGGATTCTTGTAGACTGCCCATAGCTAGGGTGTGAACTATTTGCAGTTTGCTCTATAGGCAGGGTGCGAACCTGTTTTTAAGCTTGGAGAAAAGAAGAAGTATCAAGGATTCTAGAAGGGAATCTTCTAGAGGATGAGTTGGCATTCGTATGGTTGGCATCCTACTGACTTATCTGATTTGGTGGGATCATCCTCATCCATGTAACCATCTCTTCTTCTCCTATATATTGGAAGTTTTCTCATGGAAAAGGTTAAGCAAGATTAAATGAAGAATTGGTGAAAGAATTGTGTGAGGAATTCTGCTTGGATAAGAACTTGTAGCTCTCATTTGACCTATCAAGCTGGGCTAGATCTTCTTCATATGATTGTATAACAAGTGTGTGCTGGAACCAAGGGCCACCGAAAGGAATCTTGCAAAATCAAGGCGATCAAGTTGTAATCTTCTATTTCCATATAATATGATACAGAGGCATGTCCCTTTCCCATAAAATCATTATTATTTTATTGTGTAATTCCTTGATCATATGCATAGGTTGAATTTTGAATATACTTTGTTATTTTCACTTTGGTTGGTTTGTGTTGTCTTGGACTTGATTGCACGAGAGCACCAAAGTGAAGCGGGAACAACAGAGACCTAAGGAAGTGATCTGAAGGTATGTTACTTGTCCCTCTCTGCTAGTAGATTCAATGGTCACAACTTAGGGAAAGAGTAGTGTCCTGTCTTGTTTTGTTCTAGATCCAAGTGGATCTAAGGAGATCTGTTCGTGTCTGCACCTACCGATTTGTCCAATAACATTCTCTTGTGAAGATCCAAGTTATCTAGAAATTTTTTATGCTACAGGTTGTTAGCGATATTTCTTGTTAGCGATATCATCTAGCGCCATCGGCGAAAGCTCCATAGGAGGGCTTCATCGGGATATCGGAGATCCCGGGAGTAGAGGTTTCGTGCATAGCAGAATTGTGAAACGCGATTTCCCGATCGGATCGGGACCATCTGTTGTGTGTGACACGTGTCAGGAGATCCCAGAAAGTCAGGGATCGAAAAATCGGAGATCCCGTGCACAAGGAGTTCGTGCATTTTGAAACCGCGAATCTTGAAACTCCGATGGGGAGTTGGACTGCGGTCACATGGAGTGATGGTCACATGGACCAGGCACAGCCAGAAGGGCCAGTACATGGAAGCGTTCATCGGAGAATCGGTGATCGAGGATTCACGAGGACATTGGTTGGTGGCAGCAGAAATTCTGAAACCCCAAAACCCCGATATAGAGTCGGGTACCACCATGGCTAGGTGCAGAGGCCGAGAGGAAAGTTAGAAGGACCTATGGATCAGGTTTGCACAGTGATTCCCGAAAGGAATTTAAAGAGCCGCTTCGGCTCAGAAGAGGGGATTTAAAATGATCCTGAGAGAAGGAAGGCACGGTAATGTCCCAGATACCGATTTGATGTGGGATAAATCCCAGTAGCTGCCAGGAATGAATGCAGAGAAAAGAGGTTGGCTGAGGCCTCTCCTCAGTCATTCATTTGAAGAGTATGGAGGTCCCGACCAAAAATCTACCCAGGAGGGTCCCCCGTACCGGTTCTCTTCAGGAAATCCACGTCGAGTCTCCAACTCACCAGAGGAACCTGCACACGCCGATTCAATATTCAAAGGGCTCAGCTACCCCCTGGCGCGAGCCATGCTGAATTAAGGAGGCATATGACATGGGAGCAGAGGACAGATTTGATTGAGGCAGACTGACAGCCCATCCTGATAGAGAAGCTCCTCAACGTCAAGCATTGAATTCATGATATGATCGCGCCTTCAGCGCCTGAGTCAGCTCCAAGTATATGCAGGCATTTTTTCCATTTTTGTAAGAATCGATGGTAGAGCAGAGCTCCCGACTGTAAAGTTTAAAAAACATCCTAGTTTGTTGGATATGCATCTATATTTGAGATATCTTGTTTGTAACAGACAATTTTTCTTGCTCCATCTAATTTTCATCTCATGCTTAGAGAGTTCGTGATTGACTGAGTCGCGCGAATTATTGCAGTTCTTTTATGATAAATGATTTATCGTTGCATTATTGTATTCTCTAGTTTTCTATATTTAAGTGCAAGAAGACCTTGTGTTTGGATGCCTTCTTCTATAGTCTATTAGGAACATTTCATTTGTAACAGACCTTCACACTCTTTCCATATAAGTGTTCCGTCTGTTCACCCTTTACTACAACTCACTGTCTGAAGTGTATATATGACCTCACTCACCTATGCATGCCTGGCCTAGTTTTGAAGTTGAAATGATATCGTTTTGAGTTGGCTTCCATTCGGTCACCCCATCTATAAACAAACCGTGACATAAAACTGATGGGCGTCGGGCTCTGCTCCTGCTAGCAATCCAGGAGTGACTTCCGTCACCAACATTTCTGGCGCCATTGCCGGGGACGAAGTTGAAGATTTTCCCTGGGCAGAATGACAACGATCAACTGATTCTGAAGGTGCATCAGAAATCAGAATTATTCAGATTTCTACTGTGCACCTGGCGACTCCACTGTGGCGACTCCATTGTTTCCACTTTACTGTTTCAGTTGTGGCCACTGTTGGCACATCTGAAAGTTGACCCTAAGGAGCTTTCTCGAGATGGTTTTAGTAGCTGCTTTCTCAGCCTGAGGATCTTCCTGGGGTGACAAAACATTAATATCTGGCCTTTGATGGTGAACAAGGACTAGACATATTCGAAGATGCGCATCTTTCACCTGGCGACTCCATGATTCGAGGATCAATTGGTGACTCCACTGGTTCAATATGGAGGAAATCCTGGCTCGAAGGTTTGCTCCGTTTAATTTTTCTGCTATTCCCGGTTTTCCTAATGTTGTCCCCTCTATGGATGAATGGGGCGATTATTTGCCCAGATTTAGAGATCATGAAGAGGAAAACCCTGCTTAGCACCTCAGTGAGTTTCATGAACTCATGCGTCAGTGGAAGATACATCATGAGGATGTATTACTGAAGATGTTCATGTTCTCGTTAGCAGGGGATGCGCGTAAATGGTACCATTCTTTACCCCCTGCTAGCATTTCTTCACTCCATGGATTCGATGTAGCTTTCACCGCCTATTGTCAGAGGTTGTACCCCCCTAAGTTAATTTGTCATAATTGTTGTGAGGGATACCACAAGTCTATACAAGAGAAAGTTGTTTTTGAAGTAAGTTGTGGGGAGGATCCTGATGACCTGGATCAGGAATCAATCATTTCTCCTCCCCATTCGTCTTCTTTGGGTGAAGTTATGGAATTGATAAAATCTCTCTCTACCCAACTGGATAGGTGGGAAGCTGAGCGATGTGCAGAGGGTTTTCCACCCTTTGAAGAAAATGATTGTGGTATCTCTACAATGAATGATTATAAAGATCCCAGGGAAGGAGAATATGCTTCGGGCGAAGTTATGGAACTAATAAAATCTATCACTGCCATATTTGACAGGTGGGAAGCTGAACAATGCGCTGAGGATTTCCCACCCTTTGAAGCAGCGGCCCTTAGCAGCTCTACTGAGGGTGATTATGGAAAACGCTTTCCCATGGGTCCTATTTATGGTCATTATGAATCTGACCCATAGGAGAGCCAAGAAGAAGAAATCCTCCCAGATACGATTATGTCTGATGAGGGCTGTAAGGATAGAAGACTAGGGGAGGAAGTTGCTCTGAGTGAACTAATGATATCTCTCATTTCCCAACATGCAAGGTTAAAATCTGAGGACAATGGGGAGGATTTTCCAGTCCATGAGGCAGATGTTCTAGATGGCTGTCTCGAGGAGAATATTGAAGATCCCATAACCGCATTAACATCTATCCCCGATGAGCTTGTTTTCTCAAAACAAAACGATGAAGTGGTAGTTGGGGAAGAGGATTGTTCTCTTTTTCTTCACGATATTTCCCATGATGTATTTACATTTGGGATTGGAAAGGAGGATCTGGACATCGATCCTTTTTTGCAAGATGAAGAATTCTAGTGCTCACCCAACTTTAACGACTATTCAGTTGAAGAGAAGCAGAGCCCCACATCACAGATTGATGACCTGGGTAGCATCCAGCACGTGTATGACAGCTATGAATTAGGTTCTGAGCTGGACACCCAGAACTTCCAAGAGAAGACTGCAGAGCCTTCTCCTTTGTTCACAAATGAAAGACAATGCGAGGAAATCAGCCCCCCAGAGAAGCAAATTGAAAAGAAGAGCTTTCCCACATGTCCTATCTATGACGACTATGACTCTGACCCTTGGGAGAGCCAAGAAGAGGCACAAAAAGAACTAGAGGAGCAGTCGAAGATGCAGTTTACAGACTACGCAGAGCCAGTCAGTGAGTAGCCACCACCTGAGATCAGAGAGCCTACTTCAGTTATTCACCCGCCTGTGGTTATCAGAGACATTTAACCACGTGTGAACAACTGTGTAGCAGAAGAGGTTGTGTTTCACCAATTCCTTGGAAATGGCCACTCATTCGATGACCCTGTCAGCAAATACATGGAGTGGCATTTCCCCTATGCCTTGGAGCCGCCCTATTTCATCTCAACTCCAGCCTGTAAGGAGGAGTTGAAGAGTGTAGTTGTTCTGCTGTCACGGTTACACCATCTGCTGGTGATCATCGATAGAAAGAAGGAGCTTCTATCCAGGAAGCTACTTGAATGGCTATGGTGGAAGTTCTCTTTCACCTAGCCCATGTAAAATATTTTATTAGTTTAGGATTGTATATAAATAAGCTCCTTTGAGCATGTATCTTTAGTTTGTTACTTTTATTTTTCGGCCTGTATTTTCAGCAGCGGGATGTTTTGAGCATGACTCCATAGCCCAACAGCAAGGCACTGAAGCTGCGGAATGAGTTCTTAGAGCATCGTAGGGATGACTCTATCCCCCATGGAGCCTAATGTTAGCGATATTTCTTGTTAGCGATGTCATCTAGCGCCATCGGTGAAAGCTCCACAGGAGGGCTTCATCGGGATATCAGAGATCCTGGGAGCAGAGGTTTCGAGCATAGAAGAATCGCAAAACGTGATTTCTTGATCGGATCGAGACCGTCCGTTGTGCGTGACGCATGTCAGGAGATCCCAGAAAGTTGGGGATCAGGAAATCGGAGATCCCGTGCACAAGGAGTTCCTGAATTTTGAAACCACGAATCCCAAAACTCCGATGGGGAGTTGGACTGCGGTCACATGGAGTGATGGTCACATGGACCAGGCACAGCCAGAACGGCCAGTACGTGGAAGCGCTCATCGGAGAATCGGTGATCGAGGATTCACGAGGACATTGGTCGGTGGCAGCGGAAAGTCCGAAACCCCGATATAGAGTCGGGGACCACCACGGCTAGGTGCAGAGGCCGAGAGGAAAGTCAGAAGGACCTGTGGATCGGGTTTGCACAGTGATTCTCGAAAGGAGTTTAAAGAGCCGCTTCGGCTTAGAAGAGGGGATTTAAAATGATCCTGAGAGAAGAAAAGCACGGTAATGTCCCAGATACCGATTTGATGTGGGCTAAATCCTAGTAGCTTCCAGGAATGAATGCAGAGAAAAGAGGGTGGTTGAGGCCTCTCCTCAGTCATTTATTTGAAGAGTATGGAGGTCCCGACCAAAAATCTACCCAGGAGGGTCCCCCGTACTGTTTCTCTTCAGGAAAAACATGTCGAGTCTCCAACTCACCAGAGGAACCTACACATGCTAGTTCAATATTCAAAGGGCTCAGCTACCCCCTGGCGCGAGCCATGCTAAATTAAGGAGGTGTATGACAGGGGAGCAGAGGACAGATTTGATTGAGGCAAACTAACAGCCCATCCTGATAGAGAAGCTCCTCACCGTCAAGCATTGAATTCATGATATGATCGTGCCTTCAGTGCCTGAGTCAGCTCCAAGTATATGTAGGCATTTTTTCCATTTTTGTAAGAATCGATGGTAGAGCAGAGCTCCCGACTATAAAGTTTAACATACATCCTAGTTTGTTGGATATGCATATGTATTTGAGATATCTTGTTTATGACAAATAGTTTTTCTCGCTCCATCTAATTTTCCTCTCATGCTTAGAGAGTTCGTGATTGACTGAGTCACGCGAATTATTGCAGTTCTGTTATGATAAATGATTTATCGTTGCATTATTGTATTCTCTGGTTTTCTGTATTTAAGTGCAAGAAGACCTTGTGTTTGGATGCCTTCTTCTACAGTCTATTAGGAACCTATCGTTTGTAACAGACCTTCACACTCTTTCCATATAAGTCTTCCGTCTGTTCACCCTTTACTACAACTCACTGTCTGAAGTTTATATAAGACCTCACTCACCTATGCATGCCTGGCCTAGTTTTGAAGTTGAAATGATATCGTTTTGAGTTGGCTTCCATTCAGTCACCCCATCTATAAACAAACCGTGACATAAAACTGATGGGCATCAGGCTCTTCTCCTACTAGCAATCCAGGAGTGACTTCCGTCGCTAACACAGGTAATAGACCATATTTTTATACCAACTATGTTCAGCTATAGTAATATTTTGATTTTCAATATATAATAGAGATGAAAGAGGATTATCCTGATCATCAATTTATTCACTTGGTTTAGGGCGCTGAGCTAAGTGAAGGGATAAGTCTTGTCCCTTGATCATTTTTGAATTCATGATGGTTAAATCATGCTCCTAAATTTTGGCAAGCCAATGTGAAAGTTTTCCTGAAAGATAAGTTTGTGAGAGAAGAAACTTGACAGCGGGAAAAATGACTCTTATTTGTGTATTTTTTCCTAAAATAAAGTGGTGAAATTTCTCTATATCCTTAACAAGAGAAAAAACATGTTTTTCAATATAAGATTACTTGATTTCATCATCTGATAAACTTTGTCTTATGTATTCCATAGCTTTTTCGTTGTTCTGGTCATCATTATGTAAGAGGATAGCATAAATTGCTTCCTCAGTGGCATTGGTATATGTTGGCCCTTGACCAAGTTTTGAGGAAACGTTGTTCATGTTTGACCATTTTTGGTACTTCAATAGGTTGGTCAAAGACGGAGCGCCCAGGTGAAGTGGAGATCATGTGATCTCTCCCTTTTTGCGGGCATTTTGGGCTTTTAGGGTTTATATAACGAGTATGGGATGTTGGCCCATGGGTTTACCCTTGTTTAGGCCTCTTTTGTAATGTATAAATAAGTAGCTAAGAAATGTAAGAAGTAGTTTTGATCGACTTTGTGCAAGAACCTGTGAAGGTTTCTAAGTGTGAATAGTTGTGAATGCTTTGTGCATACTGTATGTGAGACTTGCAAAGCTAAGTGCAAGTGGTTTGTAAGTGCTTTGTCTGCAGACGATGTAAGGCTTGGTGCCTTGATCTAATTCGGGGAAGGAGGATATGGTGGGGTGCGCACAGATCTCCTGTCCTTTGTTGAGTTGGATCTATGGCTTGGTGCATGTAAGAAGATTTGAAGAAGCTAATAAATAATAAGAAGAGTTGGTGGACGTAGCCCCACACTGGGGTGAACCACGTATATTCTGTGTTGATGTGCTTTGTGCAATGTTATTCATGTTGTTTATGCTTATGTTTTCTTAGTGCACTGTTCTTGATGCGTGATAGATAGATCTATGATTTCTTAGTGCTTTGTGATGTGAATTAGTGTTAGATATGAACTAATGCTAAGTTCTTAGAGGTGTTTATCTATTTATTACAGCGTTGTTATGTATTTAGGGTTAATCTACGAAGTGAATAAGAATCATAAATTAATGCATGTCATTGGATAAAGTGCTCTATTGAAGTGTGTAATCATAGATGTGTCTCCAAGCTAGGTTGTAGACACTTGAGTCATGCAACCCCCCCTGCCTCTACCTTGGGTGAGACTTCATCTTCTTCATAGGTGTTGCCGAAAGGGCCGATAGTTAGGTTTTTTTTGGTGCGTTGTTGAAGCGTTGAACCCTGGGTTTTCCTCTGTGCCAAAAATATATATGATAAAATATTTCTCAAAATCCAGTCGCCAAAACCAATGAGAAACTTATTTCTTTCTTAATCCTAAGGAAAAAAAAATTGGCATCACCTGTCCATGAAAAGAACAATCTTGCTTCAAAATATTATAAATTGGTTTAACCATGATAGCAAAATTAGGAACAAACCTACGGAAAAAATTGATAATTCCCATGAAATATTGGACTTCTTTCTTGGAGGTGGGGGCGAGGAGGTTCAAAATCATAGTAATTCTTTCAGGATCAATGCTTATTCCTGAATAAAAAAAAATATGATCGAGGATCTTTCCCTTTGTGACACAAAAAAAAAACTTGGAAGGATTTAAAGAAATGCCAAATTTTCTGCAACGCATGAGATCTTTTCTAAGATTAATAAAATGATCCAACCGGTTTTTTGAATATACAATCAAATCGTTGAGATAAAATTGGATAATTTTACCGATCAGATCGTCAAAATCTATCTGCATAGCTCTTTGAAAGGTGGCACCTACATTCGACAAGTAAAAAGGCATACGTTCATAAGATAATGTGCCCCATCATGTAGTAAATGTGGTTTTATATCTATCAGTCCTCTTTACCTTGACTTGATTATAGCTAGAAAATCTATCAATTAAGGACATCATATGTGACCTTGCAAGTTGTTGTAAAATAATTTCCATATAAGGGAGAGGAAAATGATCTTTGAAACTCTCTATGTTCAATGAATGGAAATGGATGCATAGTTTGATCTAACCATTATTCTTTCGAACAAGTACCATATTTGAAACACACTCAGAATACTTAACTGGAAAGATTATACTAGATTTCAATAATTTTTTCATCTCTTTCCTAATAGTAGCTTCGAGTGTAGGGTTAATAGTTTTTTTTTTTTTCCTAACTGGTTTTACCTCTTCCTTGATAAGAATGGCATGTTTTATGAGAGAAGGATAAAAACCAATAAGATCCTCGTATGACCATGAAAAAACATCTTCAAATCCATGGATTAGTTCTATGAATTTCACTTTTTCTTCGTCAGAACATTGGGCACCTAGTTTAACAATATTTGGAGATTCTAGTGTCCCAAGGTTCAAGGAAATGGTATCACCCACTTTGCTTTTTGACTCCTCTTCCTTATGTATCTCTTTGTTACTTACATAACTCAACGAAAATGAAATTTAGAGAGGATTCAAGCCTTTAGGAAATTTATCATCTTCAATGGATATGATTTCCTTGGGCTTAAATGATTCATTTTGTATGAAAGCGCAAATGCCTTCATCACTTGGGAACACCTGCCATGATTCCATGTTATCAGGGATATGATGATGATATAGATACTGGAATGTACAATTAAGTCATTGAGGTAAACATTGTCGGGTAGGAGATGTTGCAAACACCGCTAGCATATCATAAATTGAATTGAGTTCCCGCTTAACATGAGTGATGTTAAATGATAACAGGTTTGAAATGAGCATCCAAACAGTTTGGGTATAATTTTTATTCAACTTATTGCTAGGTGAATAAATATTACGTACAAGGTTCACAAAAAGTTCTGAATCACCAAATACTACAAGGTCGCCACAACCAAGGTTATATGAATTTTCGATGCCTAACAATAGGGCCTCAAACTTGATGATGTTGTTTGTGCAAGAAAATTCTAACCTATAAGAGAAATTGTGGATTTTACGTATAGGAGAATATAGAATAATTTTGACGCCATTACTTTCATTTGAGCATGATCCATTGAATTGAATGTGCCACATGCCATCATCAAAATCAATTGGTTCAAGGATAGTGTCACCCTCATCAGCAAAGATAGAGTACACTCCCAAATATTCCTCAAGATCATTTATGTTAGGTTGGGGAACACTCTCTATGTATGGTGAAATTATTCCTTCCCTCGAGACTATAATGTTCTTTTCGTTCCCAGGGATAGACAGATGTGTTCCATCAAGTGAAAGATATCCAACCACTAAGTCTTTCCAGTCTCTTCCTAAAATAATTGAATAATTGCTTACTGGCATATCAATCACCTAGATATTGAGGGTTGTTGTTGTTTCAAGATGCACGCACATAACTGAGGTTACATATTTGATTTAACCTACAGTTGACTACTGCAAACTATTATAAGAGAGAATGCTTCTATAATTTTCATTAGTGCATGATAAACCAAGCTCTTCCATTATAATTTTTGACATTACACTTGGACCAGACCCGCCCTCAATTAAGAAACAATGAGATATTTTATACATAATTTTTACAGAAATATAAAAAGGGGGATTTTTTACAGGTTTCTTAAAATTATTTACAGTTGAGTCCTCTTTTTTTGACTCTTCAAAAATATTGGCTATAGTAGAAACTTTACCTTCCATAAAATTCTTGAGATGTTTTTGTTGTTCAGGGATGAAAACCATGTCCATAAGAGTAGAATAGGCCTTAATATTATCCAATTGGTTAAGGATGTTTTATTTAGAAGAGGGAAGAGGGGAAGGTATTCCTTGATTTTTCGGAACTCTGACAGTTTGTGTATTAGTGCTCTGAGAAGACATGCTTGGTGTGGAAGAAGTACGAGGAGGATCATATTTACCCTTGGCATTGTAATATGTGTTCTTGGTGTTAGCACATGAATTTGTAGTATCATTTTTGGTCATTTTGTAGTGCCGATGAATAAGCAGTTTTCACATCTCCAACTTCATCAATGAAATTTTCTTTTAGCACTCAATCTGCAGTGATGAATTTTGTTTTAAAGTTCGTCGCAGGAAGTTCCTGCAACGACAAGTACAAATTGGTTTGGTGTGTATTGAATTCCTCCTGAAGAAGTCGTGTTGGACGAAAGCATGGAACGAATTTGAAATTCCTAAATGAAGGTGGATATCATTTCCATTGGGATGGGAATGAGAATTGGTAGTGAGGTATATCTCTTTCAGAGTTACTTCACAAGAATCAACTAAGTTTTTTGTGTTTTGAAGAATTGATTGCATCACATAGAAAAAATACAGAGATTTCGTAGCTCCATGGCGCTACGGAATCATCTATATAGGATGTTATGAAATTGTTTTACCTAATATGCTACAAAAACTCCTAGCCAAACTCAGCAATGGCGCTATGCAATGTTGAGAGTTGTTTTACAATGGCGCTACACAATTTCCTGTAGTGGTTATTGTTGCCATTTTGATCATAAAACCCAAACTATGAAGTGGGTTTCTCTGAAATTATTTTTGGAGGAAGTTGATATATTTTTTGACTTTCTGACCCAAATTTATCCTGACCCAATTTGTAAATTGAGAGAAACAATTAAAACACCACTGCACTATTGAATGTGTTGCCAATTCTTTGTTTGGCATAACTGATTGGATATTCTCCTTGTTGGGAGGTTTCCACCTATCAAGTAGGGTTCAAATGAATTCTCAAGGATTAGTTATATGTCAAGGGACACCTGAACCTAAGTTTTAGCTCCATTAAATACCTCATGCAGTGAGGTGGAAACCATTTATTGATGACTTCCAACAATTTCCTGAAAATTAGCAGTTTGTTGGATTTTTATCTCTTTGACTGTTGCCACCTATATCCAAGGCTTAGAATCCAATGGAGGATATGGGATTTGACATCCTAAGGATATTTGGATGTTATTTTCTATTTAATGAAGGAGAGATCTCTTGGAGAAGGGTTGGATTCATGATCCAAAAGAGGAGAGATCTGGAGGAGTAGTTGATTTGCTCATTTGTAAGCTTGAGGGCATGTATTGTAGGCATTTCGGCCAATAGAGATTCATGAAAATTGTGATACCAAACTATTTTTATCTTGTTTCCATTCTTTCTTATCATCTTTATTGAGTAATATTTACAGATTTTGAAGATCAAAAGTTGCATTTGGTTAATGAATTCATGAGATGCAAAGGATTTGTGGTAATTGCTTCTTAATCATAGATTATTGTTCAAGCACTCTTTAATATATATTACAGAAAGGATATATGTTATGTGGATATTCTTCTCTTTGTTTACCTTCTATTATTCTATCCATATTTGCATAAGCTTTTCATCTGGTAGACAACTTGATTTCATGTGATCTGCAGAGTGTTATGACTCCATGCCCAATGGAATGTATTTTCAGCAGTTTGATGTCCTCCATGTTACTCTTTTCTTGTTGATCCACCTATTCAAACTATTTTAATCCATTCACATTTCTATGTTACCAAGCTTAATCTCTTTTGCAGTCTGGGAGTGACTCTTGGAGTGATAACATTTTTGGCATCGTTGCTGGGGATGAAAGTGAAGATATATTCCCTGGGAGAATGACAACAAAGAGATCTAGCTTTGGATGGTGAACTGAATCTGGACAGTTTAGTATGCTTATCCTTCACCATTGCGACTCCACAGTTCAAAAATTCATCGGTGACTCCACTGGTTGAAGATCCAGAATGGCATCAGATGATTGGATGGAAGCCATTGTGTCTGCAAGGTTTTTTCCATTCAAGTTTGATGATATTCTTGGTTTCCCTAATATTGTTCTTGTTATAGATGTGTGGGGAGATGCCCTTCCATGGTTCAAAGAGAAGGATGAATAAAATCATTCATATCATGTAATCAAATTTCATCAACACATGGACCAGCTAAGTATACATGATGAAGATATATTTATGAAAATGTTCATGTATTCATTGGAAGGCTATGCAAAACAATGGTATAAAACACTCCTTGCTTCTAGTATTTCCTCTTTGAAGGAATTTCATGATGTTTTTTATTCTCATTGCAAGATAATTTATCCAGCTGAAAGACATTTTGAGAATTGTTGTGAGGGATATGCATCATATATTTGGAATTCAGATAGTGACTCCTCTAGCAGTGCAGATGAAGGGGATGATTGCAGTGAGTATGAAGATGAAGATTCATTACCAGATATATCTCCTTCTACATCTGTCATACAGTAGGAATATTCCCAACAATTCGATTTTGAAATTTATAACAATGATTATCTAGACGAAGAGGGTGATAATGTTGAGGTTGAATTTGATTTATTGTCAAGTGTATCATTTCATAATGTTTTATAGCAGGAAGATTTTCAAAATTATGATATTGACAATGAAGCTTTAGATGCATTTGGCATTAATCCAAATGGTTTTAATTGTGGTGATTATGATATAGAAGTTTTCACAAATATCTTTGAAGATTATATTGTTGATGATTATACACAGAAATATTCATCCTTGTCATTAGGATTTCATAATGCACCTGCTCCACTTTGTGATGTATATGACAAAGAATTTGAAGTCCTTGTTATAGATGTGGAAGGATCTGATCAACAGATTCATGAAGACACACAACTCATTATCCATGAACAACTAGAGCCGGTGTATGACAGTTATGCATCTAAAGGAAACATGGAAGAGGAGCATCAACTTGTTGATTCTCGTGTTGACATTGTTGTTGATGTTAACCAAGAAAATTTTCAGTAGGATCAGGATGATTTTGATACTTTTGATTGCAAAATCCCAAATGATGTTCATGCCCTCTTTTTAGCAGACATGGAGGAGTACAACTTGATTAAGGAAGAAATTTTTTTCCATCATTAACAATGCTTTTCAGAAAAATTCAAGTTCTCTGATGAATCTCGATATTGAATTGCCACTTATATGGAGATAGTTTTTACACAAGATCAAAATTTTGCAGCTCTTGGAATTAGAGAAAATTGAATTTGTAAGTATCGGCTACCCAGTCACTTTATGATGCAAAAATTTAATCTTTTTTTCTTTAACTCATTAAGTTGCAAATGGATTGGCTACTCTGTAAATCTATTGTTTGATTGGATATATAGGAAATTTTATAATGCATGATCAACTTGTTTCTGGTGGTTAGAAGTAGGAGTAGGTAGTGTAGATAATAATATCGAGCAGTTGGTTCACAACATTATATTTTCAGTAGTTTTTGTTCAGAGTTGAATAAAGTTGTAGAGATTTGACAAAAATATCAGACTCCATGCCCATGGAACAACATGATTATGTCTAGTCAAATATTTTAGGTGATAGGTAAGGCCTTTGGTCTACAAGTTCTTGGCATATTGTAGGATGCATACCATCCCCATGGAGCCAAATGTTAGCACATGAATTTGTAGTATCATTTTTGGTCATTTTGCAGCGTCGATGAATTAGGAGTTTTCGCAGCTCCAACTTTGTCAATGACAATTTTTGTTAGCACTCAATCTGCAGTGATGAATTTTGTTTTAAAGTTTTCCGCAGAAAGTCCCTACAGTGACAAGTACAAATTGGTTTGGTGTGTATTGAATTCCTTCGAAAGAAGTCGTGTTGGATGAAAGCATGGAACGAATTTTAAATTCTTAAAGGAAGGTGGAGATCATTTCCATTGGGCTGGGAATGAGGAGAATTGGTAATGAGGTATATCGTTTTCAGAGTTACTTCACAAGAATCAACTAAGTTTTTTGTGTTTTGAAGAATTGATTACATCACATAGAAAAAACACAGAGATTTTGTAGCTCCATGGCACTACGAAATAATCTATACAATATGTTCTGCAATTTGCGCTACCTAAGGTGCTATGAAATATCCTAGACAAACTCATCAATGGTGCTACAAAATGTACATAACTATTTTATAGTGGCGCTATGGAATTTCCTGTAGCGATTAATGTTACCATTTTGATCATAAAACCCAAAATATGAAGTGGGTTTATATGAAAATGTTTTTGGAGGAATATTATATCCTTGTTGACTTGTTGAACAAAATTCAACTTGACCTAGTTTGTAAATTAAGAGAAAAAATAAAAAACTACTGTGCTACAGAATGTGCTGCCAATTATTTGTTTTACATAGTTGATTGGATATTCGGCTTGTTGGGAGGTTTCCACCTAGCAATGAGGGTTTGAATGGCTTCTCAAGGATAATTTAGATGTCAAGGGACACCTGGACCTAATTTTTAGCTCCATTAAATACCTCATGCAGTGAGGTGGAAACCTTTTATTAATGACTTCCAACAATTTCCTGAAAATTAGCAGTTTGTTGGATTTTTATCTCTTTGAATGTTGCCACCTATCTCCAAGGCTTAGAATCCAATGGAAGATATGGGATTCGACCTCCTAAGGATATTTGGATGCTATTTTCTATTTAATGAAGGAGAGAGATCTTGGAGAAGGGTTGGATTCACGATTCAAGAGATGAGAGATCTAGAGGAGAAGTTGAGTTGCTCATTTGTAAGCCTGAGGGCATGTATTGTAGGCATTTTTTCCATTAGAGATTCATGAAAGTTGTGATACCGGACTTTTTTTTATCTTGTTTCTATTCTTTCTTATCATCTTGCTTGAGTAATATTTATAGATTTTTAAGATCAAAATCTACCTTTGGTTAATGAATTCATGAGTTGCAAAGGATATGTGGTAGTTTCTTTTTAATCATAGATTAGTGTTCAAGCACTCTTTAATCTATATCACAGAAAGGATATTTTTTATGTGGATATTCTTCTCTTTGTTTACCTTCTATTTTTCTATCCATATTTGCATAAGATTTTTATCTGCTAGGCATCCTGATTGCCTGTGATCTGCAGAATGTTATGACTCCATGCCCAATGGAATGTATTTGTAGCAATCTGATGTCCTCCCTTTTACTCTTTTATTGTTGATCCACCTATTCAAATTATTTTAATCCATTTACATTTCTATGTTACCAATATTACTCTCATTTACAGTCTAGGAGTGCCTCTTGGAGTGATAACACCTGGTAATGATTATCATCACATCCTCTGGTTCAACCCAATCTAGAACCGTGATGGTGGTATTGGGCCTTTTTCCAAATATCTTATCTATGGAATTTTTTTGAACTTCGCAAGTACTTTTTCATGATTTTATTCACAGAAGTTACACCAATTGCGAGACATAATGGCCTTTGAATGAAAATTATTTTCATTAGTATTCCTAAAAGGCACTCAGGAAGAAGAAGATGTGACAAGGGCATGCCAATAAATACTTCCCTTTTGTTCTTAGGATATCATCCTATTGTTCATATATTTCATGAGTAGTAGGAGGGAAGACATATAGGTTTTCTTAATTGAGTCCCATTTAGGGATACCCATTCTTTCGAGTTTCTCCTCATATTCTAGACAAGTATAAAGAGTGGAGCCAAGATTGTCAATATCCTTTTCTTCGAGTCTATGATGATAAGAGGAAGATAGCGCATTATAATAATGCATGAAAGCGGCTTGGTTTTGGGGGTGAATTAATTTAGGGATTTGATTGTATAATTTGGTGAAGAGAAGTTTAAAAGACTTAATGGTTTCACCATCTTTATAAGCGATATTTGTGTATTCCCTTAACTTCTCTACCATACTTTTGGATTGTCCATAAGGAGACTTGAACCAATAAACCAATTCCTCCCATGTGGAAAGAATTTTGTGGGGGAGATAAAATAAAATCTATCGTAGCTTTCCCTTCAAGGGAATTGACAAATAAGTGCATGAAAGTGTCCTTATTTTTGTCCCCTATCTTATGAAAAGCATTAGAAAATTCTACTAGTTATTCATTTGTAGTAACATTATTGTTTCTTGAAAAATTAAGTATATGCTCCTTAAACATCAGTAATGAGTGAGTAGCAGGTCTCAGATTTAAGGGAGAAGACACATGTTATAGGGTAGTCATAGCATCTTCTTCAAACAGAAAAAATGTTCGACACACCTACCACACTTAGAGGGGGGGGCGGGGTGAATGAGTATGGGGATCTTTTTCCCAAAACTTCCCTCTTACAAAAAAACTCCTTAGTTAACATTCAACATTTTCTCATTACTCATTGTTGTCATTTTTAATCAGTTATATGTGAATACATATCAACAACATATATCAGAAACATATCATCAAAAAATCATCTCCATAAGGAACACAAAGAACACAAGATGTATGTACAATTTTTTTTTTTTATTATGGACTTCAATACGGGTGTTTTTCAACAACAACTGAATAGAGTACAACTCTACAAGAGAACTATATATACATGCAAGACTCAACTTACATTCTCAGCACCAACTAAAATGAGGCAACAATCCTCAACATATATCAATCTTTCAACATAAACAAGTGCATCAACCATGCACCAACCTATGCCAAACAACCTGTAATCAACCTGTACCATAAACAAGTGCATCCAACCATGTACCATGTATATACCAATCATGTGTCAAATAATAATCAATAATGACTCATAAATATGTACCAACATCATCAAATATACACCTCATGTATGTGTCAACTCATCAACTGCTTGTGTCAACCATGACTAGTTTTGGATTAGTCAACAACCCCAACTTGAAATAATCATAACTTTGTACTTGTAATGAAAAAAGATCCAAAAATGATACACAATGTTATTCATTGTTTTTTATGCAATCCCTCCAAGTGTCTCTACTTGGAACCTCTCAGAAAAGGCATTATAGAAAAAATGACATACTTTGCTGAATTTTGGCTTATTCTAGAGAGCGACCTTGTAGAGAGTGGCCCGCACAAAATATTAATTGAATTGATATGAAAATATTAAACCACATAATAAAGCCTGTACCCTAACCAAAAAAATTTATCTCACTGAATCTGGATCTATTATGAAGAAATTATGACGTTTTTACCCGAAACACCTATTTTTGACTAGTTTCAGGACTAGCCACAAACCCTATTTTCCACGGAGTTTAACTCCCAAAATACAACGACCCACAAGCTGAATTTTTTAACACAGATAATTGGGTATGTTTTCTCAATGGAATATCAATTTCACGGTCTGAATCATTATAGAAAAAAAGTTATAGCACAAATGGTGAGATGACCTATAAATAACATACCTTAGAAAACACCATCAAAATAATTTATCCTTCCTTGCATTTCGACCTTATTGTAACATCCCGCTCTGGCGCACTGACAAAACTTATTCTTTGAGGACACTTTCTCGCAAGTGATCTATATTTTTATGATGATGAACCACTTAACCTTGATGATGATGCGTCATGATTGATGACAAGATGTTTTACTATTGCTATATACAGGTGCTATTGACTCAGTTTCATTGAGTGTGCAGGGTTTCAGACCTTGAGGATGCAGAGGCATCGGCGGAACTCCATTGGACTCCGGATTGAGTCAGGGAGTGGTCTATTTGAGTTGTTTCCATTTACAGTGATATTGTGTGGTTTTGATGATATGCTATTGATTTCATGATATGTTGTTGACATGATCTGACATGATGGTTGATGATGC
>ML781718.1:659731-675034 GCA_009831015.1 Picea engelmannii
TTAAATTTATTATTTAAATAATTTATTTTGTATTCACTTTGAATTATAGTACAGTCATCACTTCACTTTATTATTTACCTTTTAAAAACCCTTAAACCACTTTGACTACTTTGACCTTTTGGGGCTTCTAGATGACATGTGAGGGTCCTCCAACTTCATAACGCCATAACTCTCAAACCGTGAGGATTTATGTGACGTTCCACATACCACTAGAAATGGCATGAAATTTACTATCCATATAGAATAGTATTGTCTGAAATATATCATAAATCATACTGTTACTCATCAAACAAACTTAGGTCCATTACCTAAACCTTGGGTCTCCAACTTCTTATGGCCATAACACTCTCTAACCATGAGGAGTTATGTGACGTTCTACATACCACCGGAAATGTCATGAAAAGAACTATACATATAGGATAGTTTCCCTAACAAATTCAATGTCCTTCATCTCATTATTCCACATACAATCATGGGTCCTCCAACCATTCTTATAGGATAACTCAATCCAAAAAGCGTCTTCCCATGAGGGATTTCACCATAAGGGAACCACTTTGGAGTTCATCCATTTGTGCAAATTATCAATCATGATAATACAATAATGAGAGCATGGGTCCCCCAACCATTCTTCTATGATAACTCAATCTACAAAGCATCTTCCCGTGAGAGCTTTCACCATAAGGGGACCACTTTGGAGCTCATCCATTTGTTCACCTTATCAATCATGATAAGACAATAATGAGTCATCTATACATTTTTCCAACAATGCATCATATACCAATGAAACCACATCGATCCATCTTCATCATGTATCAATGACAACTCATTGATCCATATTGATCATATCATTGACAGCTCATTGATCCATCTTCATCTATGCATTCTCATCAAGGAAAATATATATTATATTACATCAATCATCAATCAATCAATCCTTTTATATCAATCAATCGCTTGACATCAATCGATCAAACCATTGGCATCAATGACAACATGATCCAACAAAAATCCCATATTTATTTATCACTTTAGTAGGATTGGTAGTGGATTGAAAAGAGACTTGATGACTATATATACTACCAATCACTAACAAATAGAAGTTTGGGAGGAGGCACCTTTTGTTCCACTACCACTACTCGCAGATGTCATGTTGAAGGTAATAGGTATAGGTGATAAAGATAAACTGGTAGAATTCGAAACATTTCTCCTTAGATCACTTTCTTGAGTTGACAGAATGATTTTCATCCTTCCTATTTCATAAATAGGAATAGCTTCAAGGGAAAATCCTCTTATTCTTTGAGAGATGTGAGGATTTGAGTACATGAAAAGAAAAACCAAGGACTTAGGGAAAGAGAGGTTACTTCTAATTTTTGGGCTACCTTTTACTGGCTTCCCAGCATTCATGGATACTTATGTCTCTTTCAACTACTTCCCAAGAGTGTTCAAGTTCACCATGAGTACTAGTAGTTTCTAGAATAGTGTTGAATAAGGTCAAAGTAATTCTAGTTTGGTCATTAAGACTTTTTCCAATATTGGGTTGTCTTGTAACATGTATTGTCATGGAAAAGAAATAATTCAAGGAGTACTTAGAAAAAACATATTTTTTTTTTAAGATAATCATGAATACAATCAACCAGAGAGATATGGATGATCTCTCCAATATGGTCACCAAATAAATGTTGAGGAAAAGGTATATAAAACATTACTCAAGCATTTTCATATCTTTCCTGGCTAATACAAGATAGTTGGGAATGTTACCTAGGGTTTATAGCCTCAAAGACAATCGCTTAATCCACAAGTATTAAGTACAAAGGATCGAGGCTGAATTTTATGTGTTAATTATAACAATGTAAAATAACTAAACTGGAACAAAGTTACATGAATGTGTACAAAAATTATACAAATGTCATGGAGATCAAAGAAAAATAATGAACCATATCATTACAACACATGTGTGAGATTGAAACAGTAATATGATTTTTCATTCTGAGATACAAAACTAAATTCTCTCTACAAACCCCGGTGAGGGTAGGGACCAAAATAAAATTTAGAAGCCTTCGATGGGCACCATACAAAAATAATCTAATAATCAAGAAGAAAAATAAAGCTAAAGATGTGGATCATCTTGCCACAAAATGTTGTCACTTGACTCTGCAAGATATTCTTTATCAGTCATGAAACTCAATTCATGTGCAAACAAAAATACACATACTTCCAAAGATAAATCATACACCTTCAAAACAAGCTACTGAAATATGTGATTCGGTTTTTGAATCCTATTTCCTTCAATAAGATCCTTCTGTCATCAACAGGATTAAGCTTTCTAGTAAACTCAGAATGAATGAAATTTAAAATTATATCACTAGTATAGGGAAAACATTATGGTTGTAGTTATCCTTCTACTCTATCCTCTTTGTCTCTTCATCTCATTGATTTTTTATTCCTCCTCAATAAGTTAGGGTAGTTCAACTACCTTTCTTTAGTTAATTCAAATTAACTTAATTGATTAGATTGAGATAAATAAATAATAATAATATATAAATAAGGGTCTTAAATAATAACTAAATAGGTGGGACCCCTTGTGACTCCCAATTATTTCCTTTTATAATCATCAAGACATGAAATATAAAAATAAATAATTAGATTTCAGATATATCCTCCTTGTAACTCCCATTTTCAAAATTATGACCAAACATTTTAAATATCATCCCAATATAATCTGATCATATCCAAAAAGTATTATATCCATGTTGTCCCAAAAAGAATGTCTAAAAATGTGCTTGTTGTCCAAAACTTTATCAAAGTAAAAATATTGTATTCAACATATAAAACAAAATTAATCATCATCAAAATCCATATTTTCTATGAGAGACATTAGGCCTCTTCTCACTGTTGTCCCATTTTGATTTTCAAGTGGTAGTTTTTGACTAGTTAGAGCCTTGATGTTGAACTTCACTAATAACATGATAACATTCATCCTTAAGATGAAGGTGATATGAGACAGATTTGGCATATTCCTAGGATGACTTGAAGGAAGTAGTTATTCCTTTTCCTTTGTCTTGCACAGGCTCGTGGATATCTGTTTTTAATATTTTACTAGCATGCGATGACTGCACAGGTGAGAAAACAACATCATCTGGGGAAATTTGATTCTTTGGTGGTGGAGGGGGTAATATAAAAGAAGAGGTAGGCCAACCGTGATGATGAAAATCAAGTTGGTGGATAATCTCTTACCAACCATTGTTGGTGGGCGTATTTGGTCGCATAATACATGAGCAGGAAATGGGATGCCAAAAAAGTTCAAATGTGCTTGGAACAATGGTCTTTTAGGTAGGGGTTGGAGGATCTCTTGGCCTAGTAGGTTGAATAACCCATCTTGGAAAATATGGTTCAATTTATGGGGGTCAACATCAAAACATATGGAGAACCGAAGTCTTTTGTGACCCCTCTTCCAATTTCTCCTGCCTTTGTTACCTCTTCCATTACTCCCTCTGCTGAAAAAATATCATCCTGAAGCAATGTTCCAATTAGTTATGAAAACTCTCGACAGTTCATGCATCAACCCTACCTAAATAAAATCAAAGGTTGGTTATATCATTCTCAACAGAAGTGAAAACAATCAATCCATTCATCATAATACTCAAATCAATAATTAATTTTTATTGGACATGGAATGAGAGGGTTATTGGGAAGATGAGGGGTTGGTAATGAACGAAAAAGTGGTGGCATGGATGACAACTACCAATGGATACTGTTCAAGCAACATCAAAACAATACTTCCATTTCCAATTTAAACACCAGTCACTCCCATTTCATTTTTATTATTTCTTTTCAAATGTCATTTACAATAACAAAACAAGGAATTAAAATGAATCTAGGAAGATGGTGGGCTTGTAAGGAGCGAAAAATGATATAATGAACGAAAAAGGAAATGGATATTGTCCCATTAAATAAAATAACATTTAATCTTTAGAAATTACATACCCTTAATTTCCAAAAACATTTTAAATTGTAGGAAATATCAAAATTGAATACACGGTAACTTCCATATCAAACCCAAAGCAAAGCTCCAGAACTGTTAAACTCAGCCAGCTAATTCATATATTTTCTTCTTTTATGTTTGATCGAACAACAACAACACTCATATGAAGACTGTTTATAATTCCAACTATCCATGATCATATACAGAGTGTTTAGAGGAGACATGAGGAGGTCGAGAAAAAGAACATGCCGTTGAACTTTTAACATTTACATCAACCAAATTAAATTTCTATACAATAGAATGAGTTCGATACCCTTTATTTTATTAGTTGGTTGCTTTCCTTTTTTCCCAAAAATCAAATGACTCCAAACATCACTGAGTGAAGAAAACTATAATGAATTTTTATCCAATTGTATAATATATTTCTTTTATTTGTAGAGTTATTTTCATATGATGGAGCATCAACAGATTTGTTTCGTTAATTAAAATATACTACACCCAACGATAAATGGACTGCAATATAGGCCAACAAGTATTCAACATATGAGGTTGGAATCTACTTCCATATTTTCTATGTGACATTTCGAGTTCAAAACCCTTGTATTATTTTCTTTTAATCACAAAAAATGACCAAAACTCTCGCAAGTAGTCAACCAATGAACAAAGCAACAAATCTCTCTATGTCGGGTAGACATATAAAAATTTCAAAACCCAAGTGAAATTTACATCAGTCACGATAAGGGAGAACAGTTTTTGAATGGTCAGGTGAGTGAGACAACTCGACAAGCTGGGTTTGTAACATGAAACCAAAATCTCCATCAATATTTGACACATTCACTTCCAAGGTGGCCACGAGGTAAAAACCTAATTCTTCATTCATTCAAACTGTGGAATGGCATCTCGATAGGGTCACAGCTCTCTCGTGAATGGAGCAAGAGGGTAAGAATAAAAACAAAGAAAAATAAGAACCCGACTGTCCCCAAACAAAAGCCTTCAGGATTATACCACAAGACATAGATGAAAAAAAAAATTGCCATGAAATATCAACAGTAAGGAGCAATAATAACCATCATTTATCCTAGGTGCAACCACCGAATAAATTCAATATGAAGGATCATTAAACAAACCAATTTGCAATATTCAAAACATCAACCAATTTCTTTTGCACAAACATAATACACATCCAACCACCATATATTTCAGAAAGCAAGCAATCTGCAGACGAATTCTAAGAGCCAACAAATATATTTTATCCAGATTGAGGCTAGAATGATGAATGGAAGGGAGAGGGTCACCATATATGTTAGGAAAGCATCGAAAAGAACCAAGTACCACCACTATTCTCCGACTCCCGAGAGAAACGAAGGAAAACTAACCAGAGAAACCAAATGTGTGACAAGGTGAGGGTGGTGAGCTCGAGGTGAGTAAGAATGACATGCAGTAAATGCACATCGCTTCTCCAACTTTCCATTAATTTCCATCAACCATAACTAGGGTGTAATACATTCAAAACCCCATTGAGCGCATTAATCAACCATATGAATCGAACATGTCACTTCCATATTGGGACGAAAACCCTCTTTTACCATAGTTTAGTACCAGCACCATACTATCATATTCCCCATTTTTTAATTGTAACAAATCCATATTTTCAAGGATTGAATTTACTTCAAACCATTGTATAACTATTTCCCACATAACATAAGAATTACCATGAACACAATATACCATGAACGCAGTGTATTATAACTGATGTGAGTGCAAGTCGAAGTCCAAAATTTAACCATATGCCAAAGAAGATGTATAACAGTTATGAGTGAAGTGCTTATCACTTTATTTCATCTTTTAAATTCTCATCCATTATAATCATTGATTGCATGTGAAAATTTGTTCGAAATTTTGTGTTTTCTCAAACTGTAATATGCTTAGTAAAGTCATCATGAACACAAAGTTTTATCTTCACCATGATTCAAGCAAGTGGGTCCCACCTATCTAGCTATTATTTAGTATATGGATATAAATAATAAGGCATTGCAACCCATTTTTAAGCAGGGGTAATATGTTGTGTATTGGGGTGTCAACACACCGGTTTTGGAGAAACCATGCATTGAAAAAGACTTCATGATATATATGAATGTTACACAAGAAGCATTTTCTACAATTCTTATGTAAAATGATGATTAAAATAATGAGAAACATGAGTAAAATTTTGTCATATGATGAATTTAAAAAACTCATATATTGAGAAGCATGCTTTCTCTCTTGTTAAAGCTTTAGAATTTTTTTTCCATTTTATTCTAGGAAATCATATGCAGGTAAAAGTCTCTTTGTTTGTTGTCAAGTTTTTGCTTTCACAAACTTATCTATCATGGAATATTTATTATTATCTTGCAAAAGTACAGGAGCATGATTTGATGATCATGCCATCCAAAACGATTAAGGGATGTGACTTAGTCTTTCACTTAGCTCAACATGATGAACCAAGTGATTTTTTTGAAGATGAAGATAGTTCTCTATCAACATTGTTTTACATTGAAAATAAAAATCTCACTATATCTGAGCACCCATGGTATAAATATCTCATTCATTACTTACAATTTCAAAGGAGTCCAGATCATTTGAATTCTCATGAATGAAGAAGGATCTGCCTTGAAGCTTCTAAGTATCTCATTCTAGAAGACTCTTTGTTTAGAAGGTCTCTTGATGTGTTGTTGTTATGATGCATTAATTATAACATAACCTAAATAATATTTAATGAGATTCTTGGATCAATGGTGTCTATTTTTCATATTGGCGGTAATGTTTCTACTAAATACACTCCTTTTAAAATCCTCAAAACTCATTATTATTGGCCATATATTTTTAGAGATTCCTATCAATTCACAAAGGCCTATGATAAATGCCAAAAGTTTGTTGCTAGAGAAAATTTCTTTGCTATGCCTTTACAACTTGTCCTTATAGATTTTCCCTTTGCTAAATGGGGTTTAGATTTTATTGGTCCTATTAACCCACCATATTCTACAGGACATATTTACATATTAACAAATAAATATTACTTCATGAACTGGGTTGAACCTATACCTCTTAAGCATGTTCAATATGAACAAGTTATTTCATTTTTAGAATCCAATATTTTTTCTCCATTTGGTCTCCCCCTGGAAATCATTTTAGATAATGGACTAGATTTAATATCTGTAAAGATAACTCAGTTTCTTAGTAAGCTTTGTGTTAAACACTTTACCTCCTCTACCTATTACCCTTAAGGAAATGGGAAAGTTGAGTCAACCAACAAGAATTTTGTCAAGATATTGAAAATGGTTTTGGAGGATAAGCCTCGTCAGTGGCACATGCTCCTCACCTATGAACTTTGGGAAGATCATATTAATACAAAGTCTAGTACAGGCCAAACTCCATTTGATATGTTGTATGGTCAAGAGGATATTATTCCAATTGAACTAGAACTTACCTTTTTATGTTTGCCATTACAAGCTGAAGAATTGAATTCTACTAATATTTCTCAAAGAATGAATGCCTTACTTTCTCTAGAATAATATAGAGGTTATGCTCTAGATAATTTAAAGAAAAGGCAACAAGAAGTCAAGAAACATTTTAATAAAAAGACTAAATCTGTTGATTTTAAGGTTGATGAGAAAGTACTACTCTAGGATTCTGCTCATGATGAAAGAGAAACACATTCGAAATTTCACAAATTGTGGCTAGGTTCATTTAATATTTCCTATGTCCTTGGTATCAAATCATATTTATTAAAGGATATGGATGAGCGATTGTTTTATCATAGTACTGATGGTTCATATATTAAGAACTATGTCGAGCCAAGTTGATTATTGATTGAGATTCAGTGATTTGTAAATACTTTTATTTTATATACATACTTGTTTTATTTTCTTTTGAGTACAGTTTGTTGTTTTATTTACCATCTTGGTTTGCTTTTTATTTTTTAAGCCCTTTTGTTGCCACAGATTCAACTCGATCATTCAAGTCACTATATAGATCATTATTTTCAAATATTGTTGATCAATTTTGAAGCTAAATACACAACAAAGATATTATGATTATCTTTTCTTTTAAACATTGTATGAGATATATCATATACTTTCAATTAAATACTTTTCTAGGAACTTGATAGTCATGAATCTCCCTTTCTTTCCTTTCCCTTTCTACCCTCAATACCATTTTAAATAAGAGCATATCAAATCATTTTTATAAACTCTTGCAGCAAAGTTGATATTTCAATGAAAGCATCTATCTAAGAAAATATTATTATTTCTACACTTGTTATACAAACAGGACCAAACCCCCTCATATGTATCACTTTCCAGGAATTATTCCACAAATTCACATTTCATATATCATTTTAATTCTCATTTAATTTCCCCCTATTGTATAACTTTTCCTACTTGATCCATTACCTACCCCTATTGATTTTATCAAAACCATAGTTCATAAGTTCTAATCTGCTACAAGAAGACTTCCCTGTGGAGTCACCAGTTGTTGATGCAAAAATGTGCAACAAAAATCCTACCTGCAAAATAGTGCAATGCACTATATTTATTCTATTACTATACAATAATAACAATAGGTGGGACCCCTAGAGAAACTATATTAAGTCGATTTCATTCATTTTTCTCTAAGAAAGAAATGTAACATGCAAACAAATGACTAGATTATATTATAGTTTGATATTCTATTCTATTTCACATGCACAAATGGTATCTTCGACAACAATATATGATGCTCCTAATCTTCATATTGCATTGTCACCATATTCTAAATGGAAAAGAAAAACTGAAATATCTATTGCGCCAAAGTTATAATACATACGATTACAATCTTTAAAAATTTATGGTTTTAATATGGCTTGTGACATATTAAAAAAGGGTGGTCAAGTTTCATTTGATGCACATATATATCATATAACAATGATGATTTTATATAGAATTTTCAATGTTATACAATTTTTTCACATACAAGTATGAACGAACTCGACTTATAATTAAATTCATGGTTACCATATCTTGTGTTGCTTGACTATTAAGTTGGTGTTATTGGTTTATAAACAATGACACTTTATATTAGTTATGAATGTGGTATAGTGGTTGTAAGTTCGATAGTGTAATATGAATGGTACCAAAGTTTGACCTGGAGTCCAAGATGGTGATTAAGTGTGTTCCACCCTGTAATTTTTGGTTGGATATCATGGAAAGGTTGGTGATTTTTGGGTTAAGTAGAGGCAACATGAATTAATGGAGATTTACTGCACTCTTTGTTGGTTTTTCCTTTTGAGTTATACCACCTTTTTGCATTCTTCTTGTTTGAAAATGGTCTATTGTTGTTAGTCAAGGGTTTTGGATTATAAATATTTGTGTGGTTGTATAATGATCTTTGGGATCTTCTCTCATGGATATTTATCTCATTTAGATAGGTATGGACATTTTTTACTCTTATAGCATCAATGGGTTTCTTTGATCTGATAAAGTTTCAAGTTTGGCTCAAGTTTGTCTGCATGATGTATGTGTGTTATGAGTGTGACTCTCAATTTGGCATGGATTTTTAAGATATTGTGAATGGCGATTTTTTTATTGAGCTAATTAGAAATAACACAACAATTGGATTTTTGAACATCAATGATACTCTTGAATTGGGTTATACATTAAATTTATGATATATTCAAGTTTAAAGGAATACATGAATTTCAAATACATTCCTATCACTATGGACTGCATTTTGGGTTTTTCATGATGTTGGCCTATTATCGTGCACCATGGGTTTCTTTTTTCATTTTGGTTTTCAAAACAAACTAAAAAATACTTGCAACAATGCACTACCAATATTCCTATTGTGAATGCTTTTGTATTTTGTGCAAAGGAAATACCTATTTGTTGTTTGATCTCATTGTAACGATAGCTCGGTTTGTTGTGGCATTCATTTGGGGAATATGTATGGGGTTTCATTGCTTTTCTCTTATATACACCATGTTGATTGGTTCGAACCCACTTGCATATAATAAGTTATGATTCTAAAGGGATTCGAAAACCTAGGGTTTCAACTTGCTTTCCTATCTCAAAATCACTTTATTTTTTTGGGGATTCAAGGATACTTTTTTAAGTAATTGTTAAACCCAACCTTCAATCTCCTTGACTTTGTCATCATAAATTCGAGCATACTTGTTGGTATTAGGTTTTGCAAATATATTGTACATAACTAGGTTGGAAATGATGAGCATGTGTATAATCAACATTATATTTTGGGCTTTCATTTGGTTGGCATATTGGTTTGAAATCTCGTTATTTGAAAATATTTTCAAGAGGAATCCTTACTTTGATAAAAAAATCAGTTTTCACACTTGGAAATATACATGAATAATATATATACCAACAGAGTGATGAGAATTACTCGTGTTCCCTCTTGGGTTGATATTAGACTAAATTCATTTTGTTGTTGTTATAAATTCTATGGATATATTATTTTTGTAAAACTGAGTTTAAATGGATATATTAATAGACTTTAGATATGGTCCTTCTTACAGGAAATTATAAGGAAGAATTTTCATATTGTTTGATCAATGAATTTAACTCTAAAGAATCAAAAGACAAAAGTACAAAGTTTGTAATGTCCCTTTCCAAATAGGAGCTCCAGAGAGGAGGATTAATGGTCTACACCACCCTGTTAGACTATAGCTAGGGCCAAAAAGGGGTAAACATGGTTATTATAGGTCACTCCAGTCAAAAGTGTTATGTTCGAAAAGTGACATTGAGCTAAAAGTGGTTAAAAGTGATTTTAAGCCAACTTGAGCTAAAAATAGAACAAATGAGCTAAAATTAGAAGTCAACAACAAATTAGGGTTTCAACAATGAATTAGGTTTCAAGAAACTATAAGAGAAGGTTCAGCGACCTAATTCATCATTATGTAGATTTTGAATTGTCATTGAGGAGAGAGGCGCATGTCAGGGAATATAGTTCAGTGGATTCTAGGAGGAAGACACCAGTAGGCTGATTTCGATGTTGAGAGACACCCTAGTCACCAGGAAGATCACACAGATATTCCATCATTCTTCAGCATAAGTTACACAGGTTCCAACAGCAAGGGCATACTTATTCAGGGTGAGGGCATATCTTCTGAGGAGGTTCAGTGGATCGACTTGTCCCATCCAGCGAGACTTCAGAGATTCCCCTCTTACCCAGTTGAGAAGAACACATGCAACATATTTTTCCTGGTTCCTCGTCAAATTCCAATGGAGGAATTATCTGGGGTGCATTTTCTAGACATTGGGAGTGAAACACTTTTGGCAGACACATACGGGGTCCCCGAGCGATCATCAGATCATATCCATGGAAACCCTTCCTACCCATTTCACAGTAGGCCGAGGTGATCACTTTAAGCCATGTATCAATCAATTTTGATGGTGGAATCAATAGGGCACAATTTTCCAGTGAGAGAGGGTCACATTACCCTAGGGAGACCCATCTGAGGACCAGACACACCTACAGAGGGACCAGTCAATCACCAGGACTGAGATCTAGAGAAGGGCACACCATTTGGGACAATTTCTAGGACATTTTGAGAGGTTTAGCCACTAGGGAGAACTTTCCATACTTCCAGCAGTTACTGTGTGAGATGCCATATTTTCAGCTCATCCATTGATCTTGCAGTGCTCATCTATTATCAGGTATTATCATTTAGTTTGATTATTGTATTTTGGATAAGATCCTTTTGTCATTTGATCTATCCTAGTGATTCATTTTTATTCATCCGCATTCAACATTGTACTCACAGAGATATCATAATATCATATTTGCAGTCCTTTGTCTCATTTATCATTTATATAGTCATTTACATGTTGTAACAATGAATTATCTACAATAGATACATTATATTAATAGTGTTTCCCAGACTAGTCAAGTTAGGAACATTACAGTGGTATCAGAGCTTTAGTTCTACCATCCTGCGACTAAAGGCTATGAGTGTAGTAGAGGACCCAGGGGGTTGTGAGCACATAGGTGATGAATATATCACTTATAATAGACACAAGGAGGGAAGACCTAGATCTAATTTTTTCCCTTTTCCTCCCATCTCAGAGGAAGAGGAAGAGGCATAGAGGTAAGCAGAGAGAAGAGTAGAGCGAGAGACTAAGCACAAGGAAGAGAGGATGTTAAAAGACATATATGAGAGACCAGAGGGTAGTGGTAAGGCTCCCATGGACCCATAAGCAGCCTTCATGCAGGTACTTTGCAATCTGGTAGTCGGTTAGTAGGACATGACTCAATCCTTGGTGCAGATGGTTGATAGACTATCCATAGTGGGCACCCCGGGCACACAAGCCCCACATGTAGCATAGGGGAACTCAGGGGAAGGAAATAGACCCTAGTCTTCTACTCGTACATACACCTCTTCAAGTAGTATTCCCATACCATTGTTCCCTAGTTTCCAAAAGGCACCTCTAGTAGAAGCACAACATCCGATAGCACAGAGGCCACCCACTCAAGTGGAGGAAATTTTAGAGTATAGGAGGGAGTATGCGGCATTGGTCCATGAATTCCATCAGGACATGACCCTAGTCGAGTATTGTGAACTCAGAATCAGGAACCACCCCAGAGAGCCACAAAGAGGAGGACATCATTAGCAGTAGAGGCATAATATTGATTTCATTTGGAAAGTTTGTAAACTCACCATACCTTATTTTGACAGATCATCCAAATGCACTGCTAGATCTTGGGTACAAAATCTAGACACATACTACAATCTCAACCAGATGACCGATATAGAGGCCATTAGTTTCACTCCTACACTTGGATGGTGAGGCACACGAGTGGTGGAATCATGGATTGGTGAAGTTGGATCACAATCACATCACTTCCTATAGGGAGTTCATAGAGTGACTCATGGACGGGTTTGATAGGAGGGATCCCAAGATCCACTTCAGGGATCTATCCCAATTGAGACAAACTGGCATAGCAGAGGTATTCATCATGGATTTTCAATGGGTAGCAGTGGTAGTGATAGATATATCGGAGCCTAGGCTGATCATGTTATTCACAGAAGGAATCACAGAGCCTTTGAGAGGATAGGTGAAGGAATAAAAGCCTCATACCTTTCAGGATGCCATCCTACGCACTGAATATTTGATAGAGTCAGTGCCAAAGACTAAACCTTTTTCCAAACCCTTCATACCAAAGAAGGATCGAGACAGGAATCCATTCCAAGGAGAATGGAAGGGAAAAGAGAAGTTGTATGATGAGATGAGATGATAGATTATGAGGAACAAGCTTTGCTTCAACTACAGAGACCCTTGGGTCCTAGACTAGAGGTGCATGGGAAAGGGAGAGATTCATTATTCAGGTGATAGTAAATAGTGTGGACAGTGAGGAGGAGGAGAAAGATAGTGGATCCACTATCTCAGAGGAGGAGTCAGCACAGGCATAGGAGAAGCCTCTCCATAGACCACCGACATCTGTAGGAGCCCACCCATTAGTAGTTCCACAACCTCTTGAGCAGGCTAACAAATGGAAACTAGAAAAGGGAGGAGTCATAGCGACCCTTTATGGTCTTCCCAAGTATGATATCCTCCAGAGCAAATGGATTATTTAGGGGCAATGGGAAATCACTCTGATATATGGTGAGGCCACCCACAACTTCATTGATGCTTCATTGGTATCAAGACGAGAACTTCATATAGCGGATCTTGAGGGGTTTGATGTTGCAGTAGCAGATGGCCACACTGTAGAGTGTCCAAACAAAGTTATGGACTTTGAGATAAAGTTAGGAAACTACATAGTGAGAGACACATTTTATGTGGTTGACCTATTTGAGAAAGATGTGGTATTGGAAGCCTAGTGGATGATCACCTTTGGAAAAATCACCACCAATTACCAAAACTTGCATATGGGGTTCAGAGACCGTGATGGGAAGAAGTTTGTTATAAGAGGTATGTTGACAGGAGCACCCGTGAGATTTTTGGCTAGGAGGATGGAGAGTGTTAACTCCCAAAGTAAAACCGTTCTTTCGGTTGAACTTTGTAGAGGATATCCTAGCTATTGGTCGCATGCTTAAGCTAGTTTTGTGTTTTTATAGTTCAAAGAAAATTTTTGGTTTTGATTCTATCAAGAGATTGGAAAAATAGAAGCTTTCGGTGGTTTGGGCGAGCCCCCGGCGTGCTCATTAACCACAGAAAGCATTCAGTTTCGTCAGCAAAGTGGTCTATTTGAAATGCAAACAACCGCCGAAAAGGGTTGAAAGCGCAAAATAAAGCTCGTGTTTTCGCACGAGCTATATGTCAAAACGTTGCAATGATGAAAATTTTAAATCGTCGAAAGGCTTGCGTTAGAGGACATGATACTCGTTCATGGGTTTCGACCGAAAGCTTCCAAAATCCTGCGCATTATCCATTGCACGTCATGCCCAAATCTGCGCCGAACGGTGACAATCAGTTACGGTCGCACGGAGCTTCGTTCCTTTCCTAGTGGAAGATACATTCATTATTACCAACAGGTCATTTGTTCAGTTTAAAACTCAAAACGTCATATGGAGCCCGGAGATCACTGAGGACATCTATCAACACGCGATTTTTCCAGCAAATCGCGATTTTCAAATCTTAATTCCTCCTTTCGAGCGATTGGCATGTGGTCTCCGAATTCAAACAGGCAGTTCGAGTCGAGTAAATCAGATTGGGTTATCAGGTAAGCCTGTAAGCCTTTCTCTGTCAAAATTTCATGAATTCATTTGCCCCGAAAGGTCCAAATTTCGGCATTCCCTGTCTGACTGTCATTTAGCTTCGGGTCGGTATTTCAGTACATTTTTAAGTCTGTAAACCCTGCTCTAAAAAAACTTCACAAATATATTTCCCCCCGAAAAGTTGAAGATTTGGTTGTCCCCGTCATTCTGTAATTTGAATGTGTGCCGACTTTCTAAGTACATTTGTAAACCCTATTTCCCTGTCGAACCATTCTACAGTCTGTTTGCAAGTAACATTGACCATATCCTTAACTCCTAGAACCTCTGTTTCCTGAATACCTGGTTGTTTATAGTTCCAGACATAGTTCTCTTTCAGTTATGTCGAGATTCGGTCCCGCATTGAGGTCAGAGGCAGATGGTATGTGGTACTTTGAGGAACATCCCGAAGTTGCAGAATGCTTCAAACAGGTTGGCATTTTCTCATATTATGAGAAATTAACGACCTTTCATCAACAGATCGCTGAGGCATTTGCCCTCTCATATGATGGCAGAGTTGCCAAAATAGGCAGAGAAGAATTTATCATAGATGAGGCCTCCATTGCTGAGTATACAGGATTGTCTAGGACAGGTA
>ML781719.1:0-31763 GCA_009831015.1 Picea engelmannii
GAAAAAGACTTTCAAAGTTTAAATTCTGAATTTCTAAAACGTTCTAACATGGCATTCATTAAGTGCATATGCTAGTAGGGATTATCCTAATCAGTGATAGATCCCACCCAACGTCCAGGATAGCAGAGGTTTGGTCATGAAAATTGATTGTTTGGGTTAGTGATTGGAGTAGATTAGTAGTTCTGTGTAATGTGTTTAAGTTTTTGAGCTTACCCACTGTTTGGATAAATTACCTGGGTGTTTTTAAATCATTCTCACAAATTGGTGTTGAAACACGGTGTTTCAACACCATTTTCCCAATGCTCATTGCTTGTGTGTTTCCACGCACGTCGCACAAGTGTCATCATGATCAGTGATAGGGACCACATGCCCACCCAGCCTCCAGGATAGCAAAGGCTTTGGGTCATGATGAGTGATTGTTTGGGTTAGTGATTGCCAATTGGATTAGATCAGTAGTTCTGTGTTTCAGTTTTTTAGCTTACTCACAGACTATAGTTTGGATAAATTATTAAATTACCTGGGATTTTTAAAATCATTCTCACAAGTTGGTGTTGAAACACGTTGTTTCAGCATGGTGTTTCATCACCATTTTCCCAATGCTCATTACTTGTGTGTTTCCATGCACATCGCACAAGTGTCATCCTAGTTAGTGATAGAGCCCACCTAGCCTCCAAGATAGCAGAGGCTTCATGTCATGATGAGTGAATGTTTGGGTTAGTGATTGGAGTAGATCAGTAGTTATGTGTTTAATTTTTTGAGCTTACCCACAGTTTGGATAAATTACCTGGTTGTTTTTAAATCATTCTCACAAGTTGGTGCTAAAACACGGTGCTGAAACACGGTGTTTCAACGTCGTTTTCCCAATGCTCATTGCTTGTGTGTTTCCACTCACAAGTGTTATCCTTACCAGTGATAGATCCCACCCACCCTCCAGGATAGCAGAGGCTTGAAGTCATGACGAGTGATTGTATGGGTTAGTGATTGGAGTAGATCAGTAGTTCTATGTTTAAATTTTTTAGCTAATGGAATTTTAAAATCATTCTCATGAGTTGGTGCTAAAACACGGTGTTTCAACACCGTGTTTCCCAATTCTCATTGATTGTGTGTTTCTATGCACAAGTTTCATTATGATCAGTGATAGAGCCCACCCAGCCTCAACCCTCCAGGATAGCAGAGACTTCAGGTCATGACGAGTGTTTTTTTGGGTTAGTGATTGGAGTAGATTAGTAGTCTTGTATATTGTGTATGCTGAAGTGATTTATTTTTAGATAAGTATTGCTGGTTTTGTAACTTGTTGAGAAGAATTGATTTCTTAAAATTGATATATCTCTTTCATTTGTGTTGACTTTCCAAATGGATGACTAATTTTATATTATTTTTCTCATGCAGGTTTCACTTTTGGTTTCTAGATCGATTTGAAATTATAATTGTGAAAATTTCAGTGAGATGTCAAACAACAATCATGGAAAGAGAACATAAAAATAGAGGGATGTATTTTCTTACTTTCAAAAGCCTCAATCCAAGAACCCAAATTCTCTTCATGATTCAATCTCTTTTGAGCAACCCATCAATGAAACTCAAAGAGATGTCAACCCTTCTGAGAATGCATCTAATATCCATATAATAGATGATGAAATAGGTTCCTCTAGTGATCAAATTGAGATGCTTTCACCAGAAATTGACAATAACAATGTTGAAGTTTTTTCCCTAGAAGGAAACACAAACCATTCACAATCATGAAAAAGGAAAAAAGTCCAATGGGACACAGGGAGGAATGGGTCTCAAAATTTCCATTTATTGAACCAGTACCTCCAACAAATGAGAAAGAGGCTTCATGAGAAGTTATATGCATTATATGTAGTTGGAAACTTGGAAAGACGGTAAAATTGTAGATGAATTTAGATACAATAGAGAAGCATGTAGGAAAGGTGTATGATAAGGAAATTGTAAATGGCGAGGAGAAATATTTTATCAAATGGAAATCTTATGAGGAATGTCGACATGTCAAATATGAAGATGAATATAAGAAATACTTAATCAATAAGAGAAAACTCGAGGCAAGTGGAGGAACCATCACATCTATATTTGGAAAGACGATGGAAATAAATTTGTTATCCAAAACGATGCAATTAAGCACTATATTTCTCATCTTATCTAGAGGTCGTCCTATGACAGATTTTCCAAATTACAAGAACTTTATATCTTTTATTTAAGTGTCAAATTTTCCATCTTCTCATTGGTCAGTAATGAGTGGTTGGGAATGGGAAAAATATCTAGCTCAAGTAGAAAAGGATGATTTGAAAGAGAATATTGCAAATGCTATTTTGTTTTCATTGTCTTTGGATGAAGTTACAACTATTGATAATACTTCATGGATCTTCATGAGCATTTATATGGTTAATGATCATGTTAGCCATTCATATTTACTTGGGATTCATAAAATGAGGGAGAATTATACAACTCAAAATATTTATGAACTTGTCATCAAGACTTTGAAGGAAATTGGTGGTATGGATCATTTAGTGATTGCGAAAAAGTTGGTATGTGTCGGAGCAGATGGAGCAGCATTCATGCAAGGGAAAAGGAATGGCCTTTGTGTCAAACTAAAACTGTCATGTTCACCATTTATGATTAGTATTCATTGTATGGATCATAGAATGAATATTTCATTTAAAATAGTAAGCAAGTTTCCACTGGTTTCAAAAGTTGAATATCTTGTATGTGAAACTCATGCATACTGTGTCATAGTCCCAAACGATTTAAAGAGTTCCAACAATTTGTTGAGGGTGTTATAGATGGAAAAAAGTTACTAAAATATGTTGATACAAGATGGATCTCATTGAATGGACCAGCTCAAAGACTATTTAGTGAGTACCAATCCTTAGTAGAGGTGATGTATGAACATCGCTTCAGTGTAGAAAAAGCTCAAGATCTTCTCTTTCGATTAACTAATATAGAGACATTATTAGCATTGGCTGGAATTCTTCCTATGCTTTATGAAATGAATGTCCTTGTGAAAATGTCTCAGAGTTGCACAATGTATATTGTAGAATACATACATACAAGAAAATTAGCATGTATTCAATTGGATAATTTGTATTCAATGCCAGAGTCTTTCACAGGTCCAACATTTAAAGATTGGACTAATATCATCGATATAGAAAACATTGAAAATTATTTGAAGTTTGACTGAAAAGGAATACTATGTATGGCAATGCGCGGGAATATGGTTCCATTTCATTATGTTAGTAATATGGGTCAAATCACTGAAGAGTTCCATGTGTCAAGAGACCAATTCAACAATGTTGTGATTTCAGTGAAGCGCAACTTGATAGAAATTGCAAAATCACTAGCATCAAAGATAAGGGAACGATTTCCTCAAGTTGAATTATTGGAGGCCATGTATGTGGTATACCCTCAATATTGGAACCCTGAACACAATAGAGAGGCTAAAAGAGTTGTCTTTTTAGCAAAATTAAAAAATTTAATGCACCAATTTGGAAAGAATCTCAATGTACAAGGAGAAGAGATTGAAGGTATATTAGATTCATCAAAGTTGTATCAACAAGCCAATGTCTTTGGTAAAACAATGTTAGCTCGATATTGTGGTTTGGAGAAACCTTTAGAACATGGTGCAATAACAAGATTATGGACTAAATTAGGTGAAAGCCAATACCTAGAAGAAAACATGACAGAATATTTCAAATTAGTAGATTTATGTGAAACCATGATTTTGGGATCGGTGGAGGATGAGAGAATGTTTAGTGCACTATCATTCTTGAATTCAAAGTTGAGGAACAATCTTGATAAACATATGGATAAATGTTTAATATTATATGTAACAAAGTATGACATAAACAATTTTCCATTCGATAGAGAACTAGCTCTTTGGTGATCAAATTGTGATAGAAGGGGAGAATACAACACAACAAATTCCTCTAATGAACTTGATATGGAAGATAATATTTTGGAGGCTCATAATAATAGTTCATATGCAGAGTTTCATGTTCATAATATATAAAATGAGGGTCAACATGTTGATGTGAACTAGGATATTAATATACCCCAAGATGTTATCTAAACAATATACATGAGGCGGCTCTTATTTTGACTTACATGTTCCATTCATGATTGGAGTTGTAGAAATAATGAATGGAATGGCACAAGTGATGTGATTCTTGTTAGTTTATTGACTTAATTGTTACTTTATTTTTGGAGTACATTGGAAAAAGGTAATTCTTTATGGGAGAAGATTACCACCTGTAAATTTGAGATTGCATTTAAGGTAAAAATAGGTTCTATATTTTGTATTAAATAGTGTAACATTGAAGCTACATTTATTTGATCCAAGCTATTTTAAGTTTCAAGGTTTGATAGTTAACTAAGACGTTCTCTTTTTCCTATCTGTGACCGGAAATGAAGCTGGCATTTGATGAAGTTGAGACCTATCTCTTCACATACATGGTGTCCTAGTATTAAAGGCTAAATAACTAATTAACAAGACTTTCACTAAGAAAGAATGGGTTCGTTCAAGACTCAAGTGCATGAAACTTCTTGGATTTGTAACTTTTATATCTTGGCAAATTTTAATGGTTTTTTTGTTTTTTGCATTTGGACCATTTTTTCAACTTTGGAAGTTTGGTTTTATTTTGATTAAATATTGTGTTAGTCCCTTGAATGCTTCTAGTTCTCATTTGATGCTTGACTGAAGCTTGAGCCAATTTTAGTAGCTTGATTGGTTTATTTAGAATATATTATGTTTATTTATATTTTCTTTGAGAAGACATGTTGGTATTCATAAAAGGAATGAGCCATGAGTTTCTACGCGAAGAGAAAAATGGTCTATGTAATCACCTACTAGATTCCTACACAGTCATCGTAGGACATCTATTTCCAATGAGACCAACATTCCTCTAATACATTTATAATTTTATTGTCATGAATAAAAAAACTTTACATGTAGCATCTAAATAAAAAATGTATGAATCATTGAAATGATTTGTAATCTAGTATGTTTATTTCAAAGGCAATCAAGCACAGTAAAAAGAATTAATCACTAACAGAAATTCAGTTGAACATTGACAATTCTTATTAAGAGATTAAATTGATACATACAATGTCAATTCTCTAGTGCTCAATGGAAAAACAAGGACTAGCTCCCTAGCGTAAACACTTTGTACATCTTTTAAACCATGCCCTATTCTCATAATAGAATGAAACTACCAGTAGTTCGAACAGTCTTGAGAATATTTCAATTCTCAAGATTTTTATAACTTCTTAAAATAGAGATTGTTAATGTTACAATAAATAAATTTAGAAAAATAGAAATCGATGCTCCAATTGTTATCCAATGGTGTGGAAAGATGCATGATTCCCTAGATAAGTTGTGCTAATTCTAGTATCTAAAAGATCTCCCTCTTCCAGCTAGATATGTTAGATCCACGGGGAGAGTCAATTGGTGGTGGCATATTCTTCTTTATGCGTGTTTCAACTAGTTGTTTCAGCACCAGCGGTCCAGCTGGCAACATATCTGCATTCATTCTTATTAAATTTTAATTCATTAGTAATTACCCAAATTAGGAAAAATCATCCTAGTTTACAAGTACTCTATGAATTAACATAACGCAATCATCAATGAATTATGAATTATGAATTATACCTGCTCTAGGGACCAGGATTGATGTTCTCATATGAAATGTAAACAATAGGGTCCAGGGATAAATTAATACAAGAGAATGAGAAATTATAAGGGAAAAGGGGCAATTTTAGCACCCAACATCTCCCCCCAACTGCACCATTTCATGTCCCCATGCAACTTCAAAGTTCACTCACTCAGAATCAAAGTCTGAGTTGGGGCATGAACTTTTCCAACGCAAATTAGAAATATTGTAGAATGTTGTAGAATTATCTTATAAATTCCAATAGCCCCTAGAATAAATCACTTCTGCCCAAAATTCACATTCATTCTTCTTAGTCAATTTTTACTTATGTTGATACTTCTTTGTTGGCAGCCAAATAAGAGGGAAATGAAATTTAAGCCCCAACCATAGTGGACCACAAGTCTGAATGCACTCAATATAGATAGGAACCCGATATAGAGCATAGGTAAAATTGTCATGACTTTAGGGATCCTTGGTCCTTAAGGCCAGAGAGGATGCTTCCCATCTAAATCTGCTACCGTCCAGTGAAAACGGTTTCTGGTCATTAATTGTTTTAACAGAAGAATATATGAAAAACCTTTGAAGGTCTGTCACTTTTCTAGTCCTATAAGATGAAGAGAGTATATGTCGATGTATATTAAAAATAGTAACAGGAGTATGGGGTTCACCCCTAATCCATAATGTTTCTTCTCCTTCATTCTTTTGGATTGTGTTGAAGGCATTCCACCATTTTTCCCAATTGTTCACAAAAGAAGTGAAGGCTCTCAGCTTCACATATCCTACATAGGGAATAAGATTAAATTTATATCCAACAAGTAGGCATGTTCATGCAAATAAATCTCACACAATAAATGATTATCTGAGAAATCACTCTAGGAGAAAGTTTCTAAAAACTCAGAGGCACTAATCATTTTATAAGGAATCCCTTCCTTAATAGCTTTAAGCTTAAAAAGAGTTAATTGTTCATGAAGGAAGATTGAGTATGAGGGAGAAGGGATTCTACATCTCAACAACTCTTCTGCTAACAAATACATTTGATTTTTATCATGTTACAGAATCTGTCACTTAGCTTGCAGCATCTTCAACTCTCCCAATTCCTTCTTCATTTCTTCCCATTTAAATTTATGAGACGTAAAAAATTCAGTGTATTTCTCCCTAAGGTCCTATATTTCCTTTCTGTGTGCTGGCACAGGAATCATTCCTTCTCCAAACATGGAAACATGTTTCTTCCATTTATCAATCTCTGTCAGCAAAAGGATAGTATTAGCTTATGTGTCATGATGGTCAATTTCTTGTTCATCCTCATCACTGATTTCTAGAGGAGTTTGATCTTGTGTCACTGGTTATTGTGTAACAGTGACTTTATCTGGTTGTGGTAATTCATCTTCCTAAACCATTGGTCCTTGTGTGACAGTTTCTTCTTCCATGGCCTCATCAAATTGTTGATTTAAATTAGGTACCACTGGTTCTTTTGTAGCAGTGGTACTCTCAGGCTGGGTTGGTTCAGCAGTCTTAGCCATCACTGGTTCTTGTGTTATAATGAAAACTTCCTATATATCCTTTTTAGACTACATATTTAAATCAGGTACCACTGGTTCTTGTGTTACAGTGGCATTCTCAGGTATTTCAGCAATCTATTTTTCTTCTTCCTTATCCATTAGTTATTGTGTGGCAATGTCTTTCTTTCTTTGTGCTACCTTAGCCAGCTCTTCCTATCTTCTTATTAGTCCCAAATTTGGGGGATCAAGAAGGGTCACTTCATACCCAACCAATATATAAATATCCCCACACTCGGGACACAAATATTCCTTAAATGTTTCATGTGTTTAATCCTTCTCTGATGGCACAATCTGTCCTCCTAAAAGATGGGCTACTTGCACTAATAAATCGAGATCATGAGGTGGAGGCCTTTGGGCTCCCTTTTCTACTTTTATCATTTCCAATTCCCCCGTAAGCCTCTGAAATTATCTTTTCAATTGATCGTTCTCAAAACAAGGGAATGAATCTAAATTTTACCTCTTTCAATAGCAGGTTCTTGTGTTTTAGAAGCTCTTTGATTTGGGGTTAGGTTGTCAATTGGTTCTTGTGTTACAACCGCAACTTCCTTTTGTTGTTAATCACCCAGTGGTTCTTGTGTAATAGTGGGTGAAAGAGGACGCAACACATGGATCTCAATTTCTGCCATTTTTAGTTTAGTTTCTTCTGTTGCGACAGCAACCCTAGTTCTTCTCCTTGTACTTGGGAAAGTTGATGGAAACACTGGCAATAGCCTCTTCCTCCTTAATATATTTGGCACTGTTTGGGGAGGTTTCTCTGAGACAATTTCAACTTCATAATCAGGTGAAACATGGGAAGAATCATCATGCAAAGAAAATGTTTCTTCCTGCAACTCAATTACATTCTCTCTTTGAATCACTGTTTCAACCTCCTGAATCTTTTCTGGTGGAGTTTCTGCCCTTTCAGGTGATGGTGACCTCTCCACAATTAATTCCTTCACTACATATCTAGAAGGAAACTCTATATCTTATCCTTCCCTCATTTCTACCATGGGTTATTCCACACCCAATTCTTTTTTATGTATCCCCTCCTTCGTGTTGTGTTCATTGATTCTCCTCTATCAACTGCTCATTTTCCTCTGCTATAATGGTAGGTGATTTTTCAGGGTTTTGGTGCAAATATTCCTCCATATTCACTCCAATCTATTCCATATGTACATATTCTGCAATGACAACTCCAGGGCTATCCCTAATTTCTACATCACCACTAGCCTTTCCTAGTTCTCCAACAAAATTATCTTGTCCCAACTCTTCATTAATTCCTTCTCTTTCATCTCTCTCTGTCTGGAATATTCTTGTCACTACTTACTACCTCCTCTTCTGATTCATTGTTATCATTTTCATCAACTTATACTACTCCCCTGGTAATGAATTGAGCCCATATCTGGTTTTGTAGTTCCAAGGCTCTCAACACTACTAATTTTATCAAACAATGGTGTGTGACATAACCTTCATGTTGTGTTCATTGATTCTCCTCTATCAACTGATCATTTTCCTCTGCTATAATGGTAGGTGATTTTTCAGGGTTTTGGTGCAAATATTCCTCCATAATCACTCCAATCTATTCCATATGTACATATTCTGCAATGACAACTCCAGGGCTATCCCTCATTTCTACATCACCACTACCCTTTCCTAGTTCTCCAACAAAATTATCTTGTCCCAACTCTTCATTAATTCCTTCTCTTTCCTCTCTTTCCCTGTCTGAAATATTCTTGTCACTACTTCCCACCTCCTCTTCTGATTCATTGTTATCATTTTCATTAACTTATACTACTCCCCTGGAAATGAATTGAGCCCATATCTGGTTTTGTAGTTCCAAGGCTCTCAACACTACTAATTTTATCAAACAGTGGTGTGTGACATAACCTTGGGGAAAATGGGATTTTATTACATAATGTGCCATATTATGGAAAGATTCTAACAGATAATAAGGCATATTTATCAATGAGCCATGATGAAGGTGTGACAGTAGAACAAAATCATATGTGTAAAAAATTTTGTACCTACCTTCACAGGTAATATATTTCTTCAAGAAAACAGCAACCTGGTCCCAAGGTTGAGGTAAAGACTCTATTGTTGTGCCACTTCCTCTAGGTTGCACTCGCTCTCCTTCCTCCAAGAAATTGGTCTTTGCATTAGGAATGGTTGTCCTTAGTCCAAACCATTTTCTGCCATTGATGGGAAGCCCCGTAACAGAGGATATAACCGCCTATGTTACACTAATCTCCAAACCTCTAACATGTGAATGAATTCCTATTAAATTATGGGTGAATTCTAGGGAAATATCTCTGTCAAACTCGTCCAACCGCTCAAAATATGCTACCCACCTTCCATCTTCAAATATTATGTAGACTTCTGGGTGTTAACGCAGGGCGTCGAGGGTTACTGGTTCATGACGGAATGAAAATCCTCCAATGTTGAACGTTCTTCTGTGTAATTAGTTGTTATAGAATTGCAAAGGAGTTTCAAGTTCAAAATTCCCAACACAGACCCAGGAGATTCAGCATGCATGAGCGCGCAGGAACAATGGAAGGATATTTGTTGGTATTTTTGGAAAGGTGGTGGTGATTTGAATTTCATGGGAAAAATTGACTTGAAAACCATGCTAATTGAATTTTTATGGCAGCGGTTGGTTAATTTATTCAGGGTTGATGGGATACCCCCCAACTTGAACTAACGATATTGGTCATTTGTTGGTGATGTGGAAGGGCATGGAACAGTCATTATTTCACAGTATCATGTCAAACACATGTCACAGTGACCAGTCATACATATAGGTTGTAAACCACATACACGTACATGTGGGAACTGACCGGCGGTCACCGACAAGCGAAATATGAGGTGGTGATTACGTTGAACTTATCAGTACCTTCAATTAATAGATATTTATTACTAACGGCCACAAATGAAAATGGAGGAGTAACTATGCCAGTTGGATATGATGGAATCGGTGGGGCCATGGCCCATTGTATTATTTGTGTGTGTTTCAACATGGCGTTTCAGCACGGTGTTTCAGCACCAACATATCTGCATTCATTCTTATTAATTCTGCATAGTATTCTTCATGCATGCAGCGTTTTTCAGCCAGGTGTTTCAGCACAATTTTTCAGCACTAGCATATCTTCATATATGTACATCTTCGTGGTTTACAGGTATGCCTGTGTAATTACCGAAATTAAGACTAAGGAAACATCATCCTAGTTTACGAGTTAACTATGAATTAAGTTTTAACATAACACAATGTTGAATAAATAAGGAATTGTACCTTCTTTAGAATTGATGTTCTCATAGGAAATGTAAACAATAGGGATGAATTAGTACAAGAGAATGAGATGAAAATGGCATGGAAATGATAAGGAAAAAGGGACAATTTAACACCCAACAATGTCTCACTAAGTCACTTGAGTATATTAACATAGTCTTTTTCGTGTGTGTTTCAACATGGTGTTTCAGCATGGTGTTTCAACACCATCATATCTGCATTCATTGAACATTCTTCTTAATTTTGCATAGTCTTCTTCATTTGTGCAGCGTGTTTTAGCCAGGTGTTTAAGCACAGTGTTTCAGCACCAGCATATCTGCATTCATTCTTATTAATTATACATAGTCTTCTGCATGCATGGAGCGTGTGTCATCCTGAGCCAAGTGTTTTAGCACCAATATATTTGCATATATATACATCTTTGTGGTTTACAGGTGTGTAATTACCAAAATTAGGACTAAGGAAACATCATCCTAGTTTACAAGTAAAGTATGAATTAAGCTTTAACATAACACAATGTTGAATGAATAATTAATTGTACCTTCTACATGATTGATGTTCTCATAGGAAATGTAAACAATAGGGATGAATTAATACAAGAGAATGAGATGAAAATGGCATGGAAATGATAAGGAAAAGGGGGCAATTTTAGCACCCAACAATGTCTCACTTGAGTATATTAACATACTCTTCTTTGTGTGTGTTTCAACACAGTGTTTCAGCATGGTGTTTCGGCACCAGCATATATGCATTCATTGAACATTCTTATTAATTCTGCATATTGTTCTTCATGTGTGCAGCGTGTTTTAGCCAAGTGTTTCAGCACGATGTTTCAGTACCATATTTTCTTGGAATACTCCCAAGATCAAACATTGATTTGAATTTATTTAAATTAATAGACTTTTAAAAGATTCTCTAGGACTTTTAAAAGGTTTTATCATTATGTGAAAATTCACCACAATTTCGCAAGATTTTATAATTCCATGAAAGATTCACCCAAATTTTACAAGAGTATATAATTTGGTGAAAGAATCGCAAAAACATTATATCTACATATTATGTTATTGATAAAATAGCCTTCACACTCTCCCATGTGTCATGGGGACTCACCCATTTATTATACATATAAATTTAGTGGGGGTTCTTAAAATTTTCCCTGGACTCTTCATTCTCCCAAGTTTCAACTAGACAAATAATATCAATATCACTCGGGATCCAACTTATCATAGGACCTTTGTGTCATGGAAAKCCAAGACAGTTCCAAAAAAGGATCTCGAGTGTCCCAAATTCCTATGTATTATTATCCTTATGGTCTCTATCCCCAATACTAGATTTTTTATTTTAATTATTTCCCATTTTCCTTCTTTCATGGTTTCTTCTACCTTTTGAACTCCTTTCCTTAATTCAGCTTGGTCTTCGGGAATGAGTTCTTCATTTATAAATATTCCTAACCCTTTTAATCTTGGAAATTTACTGAGTATACTATATTTATGGTCATTACAACTTACTTTGAAACAGATCAACCTATCGTTGTGTTCAATTATTTTTCCTAGCCACTTTTCTTCTATGAGGTAAGTTGTTTCAATTTGTGATTTATTTTTTAGTTCTTCTTTTACTATTGCTAGTGTATCCTCCCCTTTTTGTTCTTTTATACCAAAAATGATGAGTTTCAAGGCTCTTTTATTACGCTCATGATCCAATTCGATTAGCTTATTCATTTCCTCTTTTATGGGTTTGATGTCCAATTTTTTTTCTAGACTATGAAGGGTCAAATTGTTGGTTAGTTTTTCTTCTAGCTCTTTAATCCTATATCTTAAATTGTGATTTTATTCAACCTCTCCTTCTTGGGTTGATTGTTTTTGTTTTTCCATCTCTTGAATTCTAGCCTCCATTGTCTGCAATTAACTCTTGAACCCTAACAATATGTCCTCTATTTGTGTTTGAATCATATATTCGAAGAGTCTAATTTTTTTATCAAGCATTACATCTAATTCGATTTGGAGTTTTACGTCTCTTTATTCACTCCTTTTTTTTAATGATTCTAACTCTATTTGGAGTTTGGAATATTTTTCTTCTCTCCTTTTTTCTAATGATTCTATATATTCATGAAGACTCTCTAGGGTGACTTTGGGGGGCCTCCCCCTAACAAGGTGATTTTTTGGAATAGGTGGTGGGGTGCTTATAATGAAAAGTAGAGAAAATAAGTAGCAATTGAATCACCAGATTTACGAACACGAGCCCAAGTGCTCAGCGGGTTGAAGAATCCAAAACTGCAAAGTTGCCTATAAAATTGTCAAGTCCAAATATTTCACGCAAAACCGTAGAGTTAAAATACAGTTCCCTAGAGTTTATGATAATAGGTATTCAAATAATAATGTATTACCACAAAACCATCGGGTTCAAATATTCTTCAAAACCAAAAATTCAAAACCACATATTCAAAACTTCCACACCAAAGAAACCGCAAATTCACCTCACTCAAAACTGGAGATGGAAGTGTTCACTCAAAACTGTAGATTGTTCGCTCAAAACCGTAGATGGAAGTGGTCACTCAAAACCATAGATTGTTCACTCAAAACCACAGGAAGGAAGTGACTTCTCAGAACTACAGATTGTTCGCTCAAAACCGTAGATGGAAGTGGTTGCTCAAAGTCATAGATTGTTTGCTCAAAACCGCAGATGGAAGTGGTCGCTCAAAACCACAGATTGTTCGCTCAAAGATGTATATTGTTCACTCAAAAAAATCTACAGCTTACCATATTTCCAAGTGATTCCATTATGGTTTTAATTATTGTGAGATTTATTTTCAAAAATATTAGAAGAAGTGATAATATAAAATACTCTATATGTAGTACTTCAAGAATGTTTAACATATCTCGAGATGATCTTACCAAAATCTTAACCTATATGAGGTGTATATATAGTTTACTATTGTCAAATATAAATATGACATGTAATTATTTTTTACCCAATTTCTTGAAATTCTATTGGTTTTTGAATTTCAACTCTTCAACCATATTTGTTTCCTTTTAAGACCCATTTTACCCAAATTTATTCTAATTTCACTAATGAAAGGGCCCAATTAGACCTTATTTTGTTGAAAATGTCAAACCCTTTAGTTATGGCTTGGTTCTCGTAATCTAATTTTATGATTTAAATGAAATAATTCTAGGAATGAAAATATAGAATGCAACTAATCTAACAACTATTATAATCATGACTAGGATCATTTGAAGAATCATTTAACATGAAACAAATATAGAAACATGAATAGTGGGGAAAATAATCCACCAACTACAACTTGTACAAACCCCACAACATCTCTAAGAAATCAAGGATAGCCTACAAGTTGCTAAGAGATACCTGGTTCACATCCACTTGTTATCATTACATAAGATAAATAAGCACAGATATTGTAAGCACAAGAATATTACTCGACATATTACAACATCCATTGCTACAAGCTTCAAGAAAACTATGAATGGTGAGAATATTCCACAACTAGTCACAACTTAAAAGAGTATAAAAACACAAGCTAATAGTGTCTCTATTTAAGATATGAAATTAACTTATAATGCCAAAAGAGAGCCTATTGCATGAGTATAAAGGTTCATTTTAGAATATTTACTAATGACATTTGGGTCTCCAACTACTTAACTCTTAGCCTTCAAACTACATGACTCTTGACCTTCCTAGAAGAGTTTTCTCCTTCCTTCCCTACTTGGCTATCATATCCTACTTAGATTTGCAAGCTTACATTGTTTTATCTTCATCCCAAATTGGATGATGGGGATCTCATTTTATTAAAAATATCAAATATTACAACTATCTTCAATTTGCATGGCACTTACAACCATAAATTCATCCTCTTGTACTTACGATCCAAATAATGACTTTGGATAGTAGTGTAAACTATCTTTCTTTTTACATTATATTTCAATGGCTTGTAGGTTAAAGTTATCTTCTTTTTCATCATTGGTATTTGTGCATCTTTGAATACCACCTTCCCCCATTCTCCTTTGGTTGGTCTTATTTGATTAGGTGGTTGTTTGGTATTTGCCTATTCTTCTTAATTGTATAACTTCCCATTAAATGTCCCTTTGTTCTTCAATATGCAACTTGCATATGTGCAATCCTCTACCATATTTGATTCTACCCTTTAGTTTCCTTTATTTAATCTTGATTTCCTCAATATAAATAGTGAAAATACACAAATAAGAATAATTTAAACAAAGGATTTGTGGTTTGTGTAGTTAAATCATCTTTTATTTGGTGCTTTATCCTCTTCTTGTTGTTGGCTTAATCTTGACTCAGTCATAGAGTAGATAAGATAACCTTGATATGGTTATTAATGGGTTTACCAATGGTGGTTTATAGGCCCATGGTATTGGTACCCATGGTACTTCCCATGGTATTTAATGTGATGAAGCTTATTTAAAGTCTTGAATAACTCCATTGTAAGATGCCTCAAGTGACCTAATGCTTTTCCATCTTGGATAAGGTCAATAAAGATATATATCTTGAGTGTTGGTTTTCCTAGTTAATTAGAGGGTAAACATTGACTTTATGTGCTTGTTGGTATTTCTATGTGAGTAGGTTTTGTGTTGTATTTAATATTTATCTATTGGATTTTTAACATGTGGTATTAAAGCTCATTATTGCTTGGAATATATAACGAGAGTGGCTTGGGTGTTTTCTAGATAGTGTATAGGAGTGAGTGGTAAGAAGCATGCATATGTAGATCAACTGCTTGGATGCCTTGAAAATCTTGGATATGTTCATAAATTTATAGATTAATTGTTTTGATGGTTGGATCTGCAAAGAAAATATTTTTTCTTTTTATGGATTTTTAGTCTAACTGCTTAACTACTCCAATCTATTGATATCAAGGATAGATATAACTTATGAAATGTTTGGTTGGAGATCTGAAGCATATATTAAGTTTTATGTCGATTTGCAATATTTAAGATATATTTGTGAATAATTAGAGCAGTGTATGGAGGAATCTGACAAAAATGGTGAGCGATCGGATGTATGGTGTCATGCAATTGGTGTGATTGAAGTAATAGTAGTGAGCAGTGATGCATCTTGAATCCATGAGTTCAACCTTGTGTTGTGAAGGAGTCAAGGAAGCTGGAGAGGGATTTGGAGGATAAGAATGGTGGAGCTAGAGGGTTTTGCGGAAATAATCCTCTCACAAACACGATGCCAAACTCTCATCGTCATTAAAGGCTACGCCATCACCAGCCTCCACCAATTCTACATGCAAAATTTGAAGTGCATAGTTTATCTTATGGGTAGATCTGCATATGGGGATAAAAACCCTATATGGATAAGATATCGTGGCCCTATATTCATTTAGAATCCATTGATCATGGAGGTTCAAACATGTGGTTGAGGAAGTTAGTAATGGAATCATGAATTCCATTATATGTTTTAATCTTTGAAGATGATGTGTGGTTCTACATCAATCAAGAACCAATAATGATCTTGTTGGATTGTAGTGGCATTGTTGCAAGTGGAGTACAACTTAGATAATACAGAATAGGGTAGCTAGCAATTCATTCATGTTCTCAATGGTGGAACACCTTTCAGATGGATCTATGAAGCTGAGGGAAATATCATATGGTGGAGGTGGTGGAAGAGAGGAGACGCATGCACACGAATTGAAGTGATGATTCATGGGTTTATGAACCATGGTGAATGGCAGATGTAAATGGAGCATGGGTGGAAGTACACACAGGATGGAATCTAAATAAGTACTCAATTAAGGAGTTCTTAATTGTGTTCATTGTATTTGGAGTAGAGAGGAATGTGAGAAAAGAAGCAAGTAGATGCTTCAAGCATCATTTTATCAGGGATACACTTGTAATCATTATTTAGATAGTTGAATTTTACCACATATAAATAGGAATATGGTTGTAATACCTATTTAGGAATGCATACCCCTGGTTTAATGGTTCACAATTATCAAGTCTAGACATAGACCTAGGTGATAGGGGGGCCATGTTCCCCCAGATCGGGTGACAACGAAGGATAATGATGGCCCTTCCACCAATAGGGTGGAGGACATCATTAGAGTTTACATGATTAAGTTAACATGGAGGAACAAGTGGGAGCTTAATCACTAAGGGACGATAGCACATGGGAAAGTAAAAAATGTTTATGGTTTAAGCTAGAGGATGAAGGTTCTAGATGAACACTTTGCATATGGAAGGATATGTGACTACTATGACATCAAAGACGAACATGTAAAGAACTTGAATGATAATAAGTACCAAGAAAAGATAATGGAACAAGGTGGCTTCATGAATTTTAAGGATAATTATAGCAACTGGGCCACAACTAGTGTAGACTCCTCATCTCATCAACTGTAGGAGCGACACTTGGGTAAGAAAATTGAAACTTGGGTTGTTATGACCCAAGGGGGGAATATATAGGGTTAAATGTATATGATATGACCCCAATGGGGGAATGTATGGGTAGAAATGTATATATAATGTGTAAATATAGGGTCGACATAATAGTAAAAGGGCCTCATGTGCATGTGTGAATAGGTATAATAGACATCATGTTTTCATTATTGGGACATGAGTGAATTGTGATGTATAAATGTATTTGGTTTATGTGGAGGAGGTTCTCCTATTTTTTAAGGAGTTATTGTGTAACTTATCTATATAGAATTAGTCATCCATGCTCTCATTCTGTACATGGTGTGTACATCTATTCTATTATTATATTTTAAGAATTTGGAACATTACATTTGGTATCAGAGCATCGATCCTAGGGTTTTTCTTCCTCAAGAACGTCATCTTGGTATTTTCACTATAACAGTTTTTCGGGTCCACTTCAGAAAATTAAACTTGGAGGATGTTTATAATACATATCAGGGTACCTGTGGTATGAATTTCAGCTTATGGATATGTGTACTTGTGGAGATACACCCCGTGGAAGATAGGGTTTTTTACTAGTCCTATAACTAGTCTCAAACAAGTGTTCCAGGTAAAACAGTCATAACTTCTTCAAAGAGGATCCAAATTCCATGAGACCAATTGAATTGGAAATAGGACACTCTGTAGTATCTTTGGTACTAATTTTAGAATAATTTGTCCAATACTGTATACGGGGATTTCTATACAAGTTAGCTCTCTAGCATAGGCCAAAATTTAGCAAGGCTTGAAAAAGTTACCATAACTTTCATTTGGCACACCCAATTTTGGTCAAACGTATGTCATTGCAGAGAAGAAATTTCAGAGTACTACAGGTCAAAATTTTAGACTCATAGGGGGCCAAAATTTCATAAATACATCAAAAGGAAGGTCGTCCAGGAGGACATACTCCAAATCAGGGTTTCAAAGGTATGCTTACTTAAAATTATTGTAACTTTTGATTGGGATGTCCAATTGAGATGATTCAAAATCCATTGGAAAGAGAAAACATAAAATATTATATTGGAAAAAGTATTATAACTATTTTATATCATTATTGATGATATACTGAAGTTGTAATTTGAGGATTGGAGTTAGACCTCAGTTAAGAATCAATGGAAATACCTAAATTTATGGGAGATAAAAATAAATATGAAATCAATCTTATGGAATGGTTAAGGATGGTAAAATAACATTGTAAGGATCATTTTCAGGAAATCCTTAGGTTTGATGGTGAAGCTTTCAAGTGGTGGAGAAACCTTGATGAGGATACTAGATTCTACTCCACATGGGAAAATTTTGAAGAACTCTTATAAAATAAATGGATCAATGATACAAACAAGGAGGAGATGTATAAAATTAAAGAGGAGTTAAAAAGAAAAAGAAGAGATCAATAAGAAGAATGATGAGTTATCTAAGATACAAAACCTTAATGAAGAACTTGTTAAATAAGTTCAAAAAATAAAACAAGAAAAGTCTAGTAAAGGAAAGTGGGAAAAGGATGAAGAAAGGGAATAATTGAAAAATAAAGATGAAGAAATACGCAGATTACGAAACCATAAAAAAAAATATTGAATGAGTTTAAAATATTGAAAGAATAAAAGAAGAATTATCAAAATCAAGAAGAAACGAGAATATTGGATGAAGAATCTAGCAAAAGACATGAAGAGGAAATTTGCAAGAAGGTTGAGGAATCCCTAAATACTGATGAGGTAAAATCAGAAATGCAATCCAGAATTGAAGAAGGGTGTCAGAATTTGATAAATGTGGTGACATTGTAGCTTCAAAAGGAGAAAGAAGAGAAGATTCAATAAGGTCAGTAGAAGATACTTGAAGAAGTTGAACTTCATATAGAGGATGTACATTTCAAATATGATGGTATTATCTCCAAGGATAGAGTAATCAAAGACCAAGAAAAGAGTATAGAGGATTCCATTCTCTCTGAAAAGAATATAGATGAAATGGGTGTGAAGAATGAAAAAAAATTTCAAATGTGAAACCATATCGACACCCTCATTATCAGGAAATATTTCAAGGAAGATAAGAAGATCATTATCAGCATTATCAAGGAAGAAGATGGAATACTCGTCAATATTAATGGAATATGGCATCACAAAACCATTATTCAACAAGATATTATCATTAGACCAACATATACTACAAATTGGAGGAGCTTCAACAATGATACATAGAATCATGGGAAAGAAAATTATGCAACAACTAGACACCAAGGATTACGATCGAAAAGAATTGATTTTGGATGGATGGATCATCATCAATGGAAGGAAGAAAGAAGGAACATAAGAAAATAATATTACTTGGTTTCATAACATGTGAATCATTTAATTGCAAAGCTTTGAGGACAAGATTTTTGAAGGAGGGTACTATGTTATGACCCAAGGGGGCATATATAGGGATAAATGTATATGATATGACCCAAATGGGGGCATATATGGGGATAAATGTTCATATAATGTATAAATATAGGGTCGGCCTAGTACTAAATGGGCCTCATGTCTAGGTGTGAATATGTATATATAGAGATCATGTAATCATTATTGGGACATATGTGAATTGTGATGTATAAATGTATTTAGTTATGTGGAGGAGGTTCTTCTATTGTTTAAGGAGTTATTGTGTAACTTATCTATATTGGAGTTGTGATCCATGCTCACATTCTGTACATGGTGTGTACTTCTGTTCTGTTATGATATTAATCATTTGGAACATTACATGGGTCCTCTCTACATTTCTATTTTTTCTCTCTATTTGAAGTTTTTAGGTCTATACTCGGGGGTCCATTTCAATTATGTGAGGTGGGTCATAAGGCACCCCTAGTTGTTTTTCCTCTATTGAAGGTGAAGTAATAGGTCTATGATAGTGTATGTATAATCATACATGTTTTTGGTTAACCCTAGGGAGAATTTGTAAACCTAGAATATCGGGTGAGCATTGGAGCTCTATTGAGACTACGTGGGAGCATATTGTGGTTTGAGGGGTGTGGTGTTGTAGAAGCTCTATGGTGGGCATGGGCATTGTCAGGAATCTGGGTACTGTGGGTATTAGATGATTTCAAGTGGCAGAAACTTCTATGGAAGCATCCAAGAAAAGCGGCAGACCATATGGGACACTCGTCGGATTCATAAAATCCTAAACCAATGAGGCATAAGTTCGGGAGGAAAGATAAGGAATAATCTCAGGCCAAGGAAAAAATATATATATATATATATTCCAAGGAATAGGAACAAATAAGGATGTATTTCTAGCACAAAAATGATACTATGAGGATACCCATATTAATATCCAATAGGCGGTTGAATATTTGATGGGAACGATGAAGAAGAAGTGGAGTCAAACCTCCAAGCAATGAATTGAAGATGAACTCCAGAATTGGTTGGTGAACATGGGATTCTCCCGATCGTGGGATACAAAGGTATCCATGGCAAAGAAATTTTACTAGATGACAAAGATGTTGGTTGCTACTACATTGGAACAACAAGAGCTTCAACAACCTAAGGTTCGAGATAGTTTGCTAAGATAGAGGCAAAATTCATTGTGTTCTGTCGACTGGTGTTTGGACTAAGTTTTAAGGTCCTAGCATGGGATCAAAAGGCAGGGGAGGGAACGATGGAGGTTGGATGAACCTCAAACTCAACTGGAACAAGCTCCAACCCAATCATTATCGAGGAAAATGATGAGAAAAAACCAATGAGCAAAGGAAAAGGGCCACTAAATCCTGTTGATATAGGTCCATCTGAACGTATTCCACCCTATCTCTATTGCATGTTTAGTTTTTTACATTTACTTCTCTCCCTAGGAGATATTATAGCATGAATAGTTGTTATGTCCTTTATATTTCTATATGACTATTGTCAATTTCAATGATATACATAAATATATAGCAAATTGAAAAGAAAGTCGGCATGTATGTTATGGTGCCATAGGTCTAATATACTATACATCCTGAAGAACATGACAAGGATTCTAAGATTCAATCTTCTTTTTGGTGAATCACAAATTTCCATGATAATAACTTTTTTGTACAAATATTAATACATATGTAGAACATCTTACAAAAAAAAAGATAGGGGGGGCATGTTGTATCCATGGATACCTTGTAAATAAACTTTAAGGGGGATAGGTGAATATCTAAGTCAAGTTTAAAGGGGGGAATGTTGGGATAATCTTGATTCGGTCATAGAGTAGATAACATAACCTTGATATGGTCATTGATGGGTTTACCATTGGTGGTTTACAAGCCAATGGTATTTCCCATGGTAATTAATGTGATGAATACTATTTAAAGGCTTGAAGAACTCCATTGTAAGATGCCTCAAGAAACCTTGTGTTTGGTCAACTTGGATAAGGTCAATAAATATATATATCTTGAGTGTTGGTTTTCCCAATTAAGGGTTTCTAAGGTAAACATTGGCTTTATGTGCTTGTTGGTATTTTTGTTTGCATGGATTTTGTGTTGTGTTTAATATTTCTCTCTCATATTTTTAACACTTGCCATGTTTTTGAAAAGTGACACAAGAAATCCTCATTAGGTATTCATTGCAGATTATTTTTTATCTATAAGATGATAAGTTTAGTTTTTCCATTGACAACATAAGTTTTCACACAATGTGCACTCTCTTGAATATTGGAAAGTGGTGATACAAGTTTTGGTCTAAATGATTTAGAACATGCAAATTTTATAAGTAATTGAACCATCCATAAGCTTTTGTTAGTCGATCTCTTTTTAACAAACATAAATAACAATGGCCCTTGTAATGGATTTCCCACAACACATATTTTTCACATGCTCCTTCTTTAAACCTTTCTTGAAAATATACACATAAATGCAAGTTTCAAATCCCATCATCAACTTAATTAGTATTCAAAGAAAAAAAATATAACTATCTCTAAATCAAGTAAAATCCTTCTTCAAAGTAATGTCATCATGGTGAAATTCAAACTTTTAAATTGGAAACTCATTGCAAAATGTAGCCATCATCAACTTGGTAAAATCATTAAGCTAACTTGAAGGATATTGCTACAATGAAAAAGGGAATACCAAAAAAAATTATATCAAAGTAGTTAATTCACAAGGCATATCATTCAATCCTCAATTTTTTGCATAACTATTGCACCCATTGGGAAATGATAGCAAGCGTGAAAGAAATAATATGTGACATGTTTCACTTGCATCTTCATTGCTCCATCATTTTTGTTATCACCTCAATTTCACTCACCTTTGACATTTAAGTGACCACACTAGAAGGCATCACTACTTCATAATAATCAACATAAATGTAGCACATCAAACTACCGCATGGCTATTTTTCACCCTAGTTACAAGAAAATTCAAACCTTTAGTTGACCACTTCATCAATCACATAGATAATCTTCCATTAAAAAGCACAAGTCGCACAATAAGTCCTTCAATGCACACGTGACCCTGGTAAATGTGGAACTCGACTAATTTTGTAACCCATTAATGGTAGAGGACCTAGCATAGTAGCAATAGGGTGGCTTACAAAATTGGTTCAAGCTCCCATCTCGTGAATGCTTGGTCCTTTGGCCTCTCAATGGATTTAATCAAGCACATGGGACCCCACTTAGATGAGGTGCATTCACATTGAATATATTTTTCCATTGGAGGCCCAATTTCCCCTATGGAAGAAATCCATGGGGATGAATTTCAAAGGAAAAAAAACATTACAAACATATGCATTGGAAGAATGAACTTGGAGATCATACATCTCTCTCTTCCATCTCTACCTTCCATTGCCCTCATGCTTACTTATATTCCTTCATCAAAGGACCAAGGTTTCTTCATACATCAAAATCAAAGAGGGCATTTCAGAAAGAAAAAGGACCCACCCCTTGGAAAATTTTGGATCTCATTTGTTGTCATTCAGTCTCATTGAGTGATACATATGTTTTTTTATTTTCCATTTGACATTAATAAAATTATTGTTGCTTCCCTCTATTTTTTTGCATTGGAATGGTGTGTATCGTTAAATTCATAATTTACCTGTACTCATGCTTACCCTTTACTTAGTTATTGTTGTATTAAACTTGTGTTCTTGTCACACATCTCACACTTAACTATTGTTTAGCTTGTAACCTAGTTAAATCAAGTGGTTTGGTGCACCATTGCTACTTAAACCACCACACAAAATGACAACTCCACTTCAGTGTTTAATCATCTTATTGAACTTCTTAAGTTGTTTTTTTAATCACATCTGACTCTGGGTGGCTTGTAATATCATTACATGTTTGTAATTTCACTTTTTACCCACAAATAGAGTGGAATTTTCAAAAAAAAAAAAAAATTGAAAATTTTAATTTTGCATGTTTGTTCACCTCTGTTCCATGAGATTCATGTAGTAGGATCTTTTATTTTTGTGCAATTCGTGAAACCCAAACTTAGTTTTTTTCCAATAGAAAAATTATCTCAATTATATTAAGTAAATATAATTCTTTTACAACTTTGTCCCACCAAAAGTGCCAGGATCAAAGATCTACACAATCATAACAGGCTCTTCAAAATTACCTCGCCCATCGTGGAAAAATACCAAGCCTATACTAAGAGTGGTACCCCGAACCATCTCGAATACTAAACTGGCAAGTATAAACGCAACAATGCAGTCCAAATAAAAACATTGACAAAACATTGCTCAAAAAGGAAACATTACAACCAAGGTGAGGCTAATAAATGTTTATATGAGTTTTCTCCCCCGCTATGCCATTTTTCCAAGGAAAATATATAATGGCTCCTTCAGGAACACCAAGTACTTGTTTTGATAGAATATCAGCATCAAAATTGAAGTCCTTGGGAATGTGATCATAACTGATATATTCAAAGCAGTTGATCATGTCTCTAATCCTTGTTGCAGTTGGTCATGTCTCTAATCCTTGCTTTCCATCCCTCAATGGCACAAGCATGAAGACTGCCTTTTTTTTTTAACCAATCGATCACTACTTTGGAATCTCACAAAATTTGCAAGTGGTTAATTGACAGGTGTATTTCCAACCTAAGAGTTTCCCAAGCCCCCAACAACTCTGCTTTGTTATTAGTTCCATGGCCACGGTTAAATTTCCATCTTATGATAGTATAATCTAGAAATTTTAAAACACCACCCGCTCCGCAACAAAGGCCATCCTGTTATGTTGCCCCATCAAAAAAAGCAACGGTGGAATTTATTTTTTTTTGAAACACAATGCTTCTCAGTAATTTATCCTTCTTTTTTGTTTCTTTGCCTACAAGATGAGATAAATCTTTATAATATACCGTAAGAACTATAGGTGTGCTTCCTTCAAAGATGGCTCGATTCCTCTCAATCCATATGTACCAGCAAATCTGAGCAGTCAGCGCCGAAGGGACAGACTTATCCTCGATCCAAATCTTAAATCATTTTGACAATGAAATACCAACCCATAAAACTTTGTAGCCTTGTGAGAGTCTTACCTTTTCCCAAACCAATTTGGCCAAGGTACAATGAATAAATAAATGGTCTATGGATTATGTATCCTTTTTGCATAAATAACATAAACCATGACCTTCTCTTCCTTTAGCTTGGAGAGTATCCCAAGTGATTATCTTTCCTTCGACAGCCAACCATATAAACGGCTTGATTTTTAATTGAATTTCCCAATGCCAAATTGTTCTCATCAATCCACCCTGAATGCGCAAATGTTTTGTTGATAGAATTACCAAATAAAAAAATTTAACACTATGCAGTCTAGACATATCACCACCAGTCCATATTAAGGTATCCTCGTGATATTGAAGATAAGATCCTGAGTCGATTAAATCCTTTCTGTAAGAGTCCCATTATGTGGAAAAAGCGCCAAAGAGTCCAATTTCATTACTATTGAGCCATGGAACAGTGGTATGTGAACTACCAAAGGACTTCCAAGCTTGTGCCAGTGAGTAGATATTCCTGCAATGGAGGGTCGATATCAAGTTTTTAGAAAGAAAATACTTAATTCCCATACCAAGAATTCTATCCTCCCTGAGTGTTATGAGTTGACCTGAGCCAAGATTCAAACTCAACCAATGATTGATTAGATGTATTGATTTTATGAGCCCGCCCCAGATGCTTGATGTTGACTTTTGCTGAAAAGTAGGGGACATGAACCAATTTTTAATGGTTGAGTGAGTAAGGTACTTATCTTTAATAACACGATGCCAAATACCTAAACTGAATAAGACCCTCCAGAGTGAGTTCACGGCCAAAGCTAGTTTAAAATCCTTGATGTTTCGAAGGCCCCAACCCCCGTGGTGCTTTGGTAAAGTGATCAAATCCCATTTTCAAAGATGATAGTGTTTGGTGTCCCGGTTCTCGTTCCAAAGAAAATTTATCATTAATTTCCTCAATACATTCATAACTGAGCAAGGGATGACTGCTAAAGATAACCAGTATATTGGTTGACTCTCTAAAACAACCTTTAGTAAAGTGATCCTACCTCCCAAAGATAACCATTGTAACACCAATTATCAATCTTCTTTTCCATTTTTTGAATCAACCATAACCAATCCGCTACACGCTGAGGGCCAGCTTTCATAAAAAAACTGAGATATTTAAAACCCAAAGACAGATCAGAAAAGTTAAAGGGAAACAATGCCTTTAAAGGAAATGTTTCCAACTCTGATCACCCTGCTTGATGGAAAGTTGATTTTGCAACATTTATCACTAATCCTGAGGCTAAGAAAAAGGATTTTAATAATTTGTTTATCTCCCACCATTCCTGCAAAGTCACCTTTGACATAATGATAACATCGTCAACAAATAAAATATGGAGGATTTGTATCGTTCTAGAGACATTAATACATGTCATCTTCCCTTCTCTTTGACTCTCCTTTAGTAAAATGCTTAAGCCTTCCATCACCAAGATAAAGAGTAAGGGTGACAATGGACAACCTTGCCTCAAGCCTCTTCCACTTCTGAAGAAATATGTAGCCTCACCATTTATTAGTATGGTGAAAGTTGTTGAGTCCACACAACTCATGATCCATCTTGTCATCTTAGTACCCATTCCAATTTTTATAAGTATCATCCTCAATAGATCCCAACTGACACAATCATAATCTTTTTGAAGATCCATCTTTAATACTAAAGACTTTAATTTTTTTGATTTTATGCTATGCAAGCACTCCTGTACTATGCCTATAGCATCCTGAATCCGTCGCCCCTTCAAAAAACCAAGTTTCTCCTCCGAGAGCGAGCTGGACAGGAGAGGATTGATCATGTTTGCTATAATTTTTGAAATTATTTTATAGCTGAGATTACATAACGAGATCAGCCTATAATACCAAAAGTAAGAGGCTTATTTACTTTGGGGATTAATGCAATGAAAGTTGAATTTAAACCACCTGTAATTTTTCCTTTCAATCTCGACTCTTCAATCATATTTTGTAAATCCTCCCCAACAAGATCAAATAAGTGCACAAAGAATTCCACTGTCCAACCATCAGGGCCAGGGCTCTTGTCAATTTTAAATAATTTTAGGATATCCCTTATTTCTTCTAGCTTCACTGGTAAGAAAATATTTTTGTCTTCTTCATCTTTCATCATTCTGGGAAATTTCTCCACCACCTTGACCTGTTCCGGAATAGAAAGATTCACATTCTCTTTGAAAAAAAATTTGAAATAGTTTGATGCAATGGATTTGATATTATGTTGTCCCGTATGAATGTGCCCCTTGTCATCTATAATCTCCCATATGTGTTTTTTATTTCACTTGAAGTTGGCGAAATTGTGAAAAAATTTAGTGTTTTGATCCCCGCTCCGAATCCATATGGTCGAGCTACATTGGCGCCATAATTATTCACTTTCATTTATCAGTCTATTTCTTTCGTGTTCCTTTGTTTTTAATAAAAATTCCTTCTCTCTTGTAAAACTGACATCCATGGATTCCTGTAAAAGTGAAGTAATCTCCAGTTCCAATCCCTTAAATGTAGCATTTGACTGTTTGTTTCTGAGCTTCTGCCAATGTTTAGTATTTTCCTTAAGGTCTTTTAATTTCTATAGAAGTCTCTTTTGTTTATTTTCCTCCTCGAGATACTTACTTTCATTCCAAAGTGCCTGAACCAACAGTTGAAAATATTGATCCTTAAGCCATTGCGGATTGAATTTAAAAGGGAAGGCTTTGTACCTCGATGGCATCTCCAACTGAAAAAGAATCGGGGCATGGTCGGAGATGTATGGATATTCAACCCAGAACCTATAAACTCCAATCCCTAAAAGTAACTCCTCTGCAGTAAGGAACCGGTCCAATCTCTTAGAAATCCAATTTACACTAGATATTTCGTTTCTCCACGTCGGAACAAGTTTATCTGGAACCAAATCAATTAAATGTTTCTCTTAGAAAAAGAACTTATAATGTCCAGTAGAATGTCCCACAATAGAATTTCCTCCCCATACCTCTTCCGAAGATAGGGTTAAATTAAATTCCCCAACGAGGATGAGATTATCTTTTGTTAGTAAAGATGAGTTTTCCACCTGGTTCCAAAACTGCTTCCACTCTGAACAAGGTCCATACACGTTCAGAAAAGATACTTCCATTTTGCTTTCTATAATGAATCATGTAAATAAAATCCCGCCACAGGTGACAAAAGCGGTTAATTCAAAAACATTTGGATCCCATGATACTAACAATCCACTAGAGGTGCCAACAAATATGACAGCACAACTATACCAACAAGGCCTTAGTGTACTCATAAATAATTGAGCTTTTTCTGAATGTACCATAGTTTCTTTAAAAAATACAATATCTGGACGTGTTTTATCAAGAACACTTCTAACTGAGGTAGTTTTTAGGATGCCTCCAATCCCTCTGATATTGAGTGAGAGACAAATCATTACTTTTCTCATGCTAGGGATTTCACTACTCTAAGTGCCCCACCCTCTAGATTAGCAGGAGTAGGTGAGTCATGTGAACCGTTGACAGCAGAATTTTCCGCACACTTCTAGATTTTATAGGAAAAATCCCTATACCCAACCCGCGAGACCAAGCAAATTCCTTCCCAAACCCAGCAACAGGCATTTTCGAAGTGCTAGCCTCCCTAGTCACTGATAATGGATTTAAAACAAACTTACCCAAGAAAACAGGTAATTTAACTAAAGAGTTTTGATCCCGAATAAAAGGTAATAAAGAGTCTAGAATGTATGTCGGGGTGGACTCATCATCCTCAAGTTCGCGATAACCCGGAAGCCAGGAATGGTCATTTGACAAAAGAGGTTGGGTCCCTAAAACAGGTTCTGAGGAAAAATCACCCAAATGAGTTGAGGAAAGTATATGAGGAGAGACAGCAATTGTCTCATCCTTGCATCGATGAGGAAACATAGTGACCCGTCCCGAGGGAACAACATTGGAAGTAGTCATTTCCTCTTGACCCACTACTGGTTGACTAGAAAAATCATGAACCTCTCCAACAATTGTCGGAGAATAGTCATCATTTGTCGTCGAGTTATTTAGCCATTCAGAAGAGTTTAATGCATCACATTCCAAAAAAGACAGAGTGGAAAATAGAATAGGACAGTATTTTTTTAACTTACCCAAAATCGTCTCCACTGAGTCTGAAAGGTTGTCATCTTCCTGCGCCAGGGGAAATGGTCCAAGGCCAAAGAATCTTGTGTCCTGGGAAGAACCTTCGGTGAATTATTCTAGAGAGGTGTCTTTAGTATCTACCTCAGAATCAATAGTACCAATACAGTCGCGCCACAAGTCAGCAGTTTTTCTGCAAACACTACACCTAAAAGGAATTCCTAAATAATCTAAACACTGGAGTAAGCGACGACCCCTCCATTCGATCTCCAAATTCTCCAGAAGTCCCTCGTGAATATCCATTTCAACCAATACCTTACCAATCTTTCTTGTACCCGCGGCAAGTGACTCCGAATCAACCACAAGAAAAACCCCGAGACAGTTCCCAATGGCTTGAAGAGCACCTTCATTCCATAAATGCCAAGGTAGCCCTGGCATAAGAACCCAGAAATGTCTGTGTAAAAAATACTTTGTATCTATATCAAAGGCTACACGCCATATTTTAATCATTAAATTGCTACCTCCATTGATCCATCTATTGGTCAAAAGTAGCGAGGCATCTTCTGGAGATCTGCAAAGGAACCCTGGCCAAAATTTAGTAAGGTAGAAGAGCTCAGGGACGTATCCTAAAAGTGGCATCCATGCCTTATCCAACCATTCAGTAAGGTTGTCCTTTTGTAGGTTCCCATAAGTAAATATGCCCACCAACCCATAGAGAGCCATCCTACACGTCTCCTTCAACCCAATATCAAAGCCTAGAACCAATCTCCTCAGTACCTTGTTCGACTTCCACTGTCGTCTGTATTTGCGAGATGATAAAGGTTTCTTAATGGCCTTCCTCCCAACAACGAAGGACTATTCTCGTATATCCACGTAGCCTTCGTTTCTTACAGAGGATAGCCTCAAAGCTTCTGACTCAAGGTTTAATAAGTTTGGTAAAGTATCTCTGTGAGGAGGATAGAAGTTTGTCTCACCAACATGGAGACTTTTTCTAGGTGGCCGAACAGAAGGTGCAGACTCTTTTGGAACAGAAGAGGAGTGTAATGATTTTTTATTCCATGGGTTATCAATGGCAGAGAAGAGGCTCGCCTCCTGCCATAATCTTGCATCCGCCTCACCCATCATTTCTCTGACTTTTTTATTCAATGTTGTCAGTTCAACAGGAGCCATTAGTGGCCACCTATATTCAGCTAGTACTCCACTAAGCAGGTGTCACCACATTCCAACAAGTCCTAGAGGATAATAAACTAAAGAGTAGATAGTAACATGAGCTACTTAAGGCAAATAGTCCAACTGTGAGCTACCATAAATCCTAAATATGGAAACCGTCAGGAAGCAATAAAAACTCCAAGCAGGTTAAAACAGATACCTAGAACGGAAAGAGGAACAATAATTGAGCAGTAGTGCTACTGACATCTATTCCAACTACCACCAAGTAATTCAACAAAATACTCTACTAAGATAAGGCAAGAGACCATAACAATCCCAAACTATAGCCAGAAAAGTGCTTCCATAACAGAAACTTGGCTAAAATAAATATGGAAAGAGGCTATAACCACAGGAAGGAATGTTCAAATTTCGGCAGGGTCACACTGAAGCAAAGGAGGAGACGGATGAGCAATAACGATAAAATGACCCCACCACCGGCTCCAGAACACTCAGTGCCTTAAGAAAGGAAAACCAGCTAAAGAAAAAACAGGAAGAGTATATCAGTCACCTGTAAAAAACCATCAGTGACTAACTCCAAGATTAATGCCAAGAAGTATTCTAGGATTGTAAACCCGACAGAAGTAAGTCAGCAACCATTGTAAACTAAAATCCTAGATCAATAACCTCAAACCAGATAGTAGCCGACTATCCCACCATAGGTAAATTCAAAAATCGCCATCCTGCTCCTCGACTCTCCATCCTATCATAATAGATACTTTCAACTTTCCTACACCACTTTCCAAGAACAAATTGATTTTTCTAGACACATGATTCGTTCAGACCTAACATTGTCAAGTATGCACCACTTTTCTATGCACCAATTGATTTTTCTAGGCATGCAATTCACATAGGCTGGACGTTGTCGAGACTGCACCACTTTTCATCACACAAATCACATTTTCTAGCCACACAATGGTGTGATTGTCCCTATGATATTCTATGCAAATTCCTCTTTTCAGTAGTGAGTAGTTTTCTTATGAGATTTAGTTAGTAGTTTTCAATTTCCCAAGAATTATCGAGTTGTTTAATTCTACTCTTTTATCTTATTATAGTGCTTAGTAATTAACACAACTAGTTGGTAGGAGAGAGAATCATACTTCCTAGTACTTGTCACTTACCACTTGAAATCATTTTTTTTAAGTAATTTCCTTTTCATTTCAACATTTTTAAGTAATTTCCTTTTCATTTCAACATTCTAGGTATAGTATTTACTTCAAGTATTGTTATGGTTTCTTTCACTCTCACACAAACAAATGACTTAAAATCTCTTTTATCCTAAGTGTGCTCATTGTCTTGCATTCATAAGCAATTTTGACAAATCAAAAAGGTTTTGAAGAGTGAAATATCCTCTTTATCACATTTTGAATCAAAGTGTGTAGATTTCCACAATTATTCATAATGTATGAGCTAGAGTTTTTTGGAAAACACTAGGTCAACAGTTTTGAAATGTCACGAATGTTTCGAGTAGACACTCCACCCATCATCAAGGACATTTGAAGCTCTAAGATGTTAGAAAAGAGGATTGATGTGTAGTATTTAAAGGAAGGGAGACCATCATTGAGGGGGGAAAAAGAATTAACATAATAAATTAATGAAAAAGGTTGCTAGGTCGTTCAGTCTAAAAATGTTGAAAAAGATAATGAAAAAAGGGTAATGAGATTAGAAAATTAGAAAATTAAATTATTGAAACATTAAACTATTTTAAATTTCTAGGAGACGGTTGAGTAGAAGAGGGGAAAATTCAATATTAAATTAAATAGTAAAATATTGCAATATTAAAATATTAAGCTATGAGCTTAAGAAAATACTAAAGAAAATAATAGGATTCCCTTAACGGACTAGAATTCCTACCTTAAAAGTCTTTACGAGTTCCCTAATGCCATGGACACCATTCCTGTCGTCCCTACAAAGGAAGAAGTTTTTTCTTTAGATGACATAGAGTTCGGGATTAAGCAGCTCGTAAATGGGAAAGCTAAGGACATTGAAGGCTACCAAGCTGAAATTTTTAAAATCGGAGGGCCAATCCTTATCCCTCACATACACAAGCTCTTCAATTTAGCAGTCAAGCAGGGCTTCCCTAAACCCTGGACGCAAAGCCTCATTG
>ML781719.1:100906-141639 GCA_009831015.1 Picea engelmannii
ACATACATTTTCCATCTAGATGGTTTTAAGGAGTATGATTCCAACACTTTCTTCTCAAACTTCTCCATGAAGAGGTTGGCCACAATCGGGGATAGAGGGGATCCCATGGCCACCCCACTTATTTGTTCGAAAAACTATCCTTAAAAGATGATGAAGATTGATCTTAAATAGACCTCTCCTAATTTTTTTCATATATATATAATCATTTTTTCCATTAAAATAAAGACAAAATTTAACACCTAAAATTTTCCATAGTCGTCCATTTTAAATATTTTTTTTATCATATATAAAAATTGAAAATAAAAAATTTGTTTTTTACTTTTAAATCCAATTTATCGCTTAGATATCAAGGAATAATTGCCTCACGCACCAGATTTCCTTCTCAAATAGAAAAAGTGTCCAAATTTGTTTTCATCAATTCTTGCTCTTTTATATATATAAACGTATCATTCTTCCTCTGTTATATATATAAACTTATCATTCTTTTAGAACATGTGTAAATATAGCTAAATATTAAAAAAAAAAAGCCAGATAGTCTACACGACAATAATATGCTAAATATTAAAAAAAAATCAAGATGGTCTACACGACAATATGATCTAGCGGACATTTAATATTATGAGAAACGAGACACACACGAAACGAATGATTACATCCCGTTGCAGCTCTATGTTAAATAAACATAATTTTTTGAGAGTTGAGATTTAAGTGAAATAATTTCGTGATTGACGTCTTATGAATGGTTTCTTTTTTAATGCATAGTTTCATTTGGATTCGTGATAGTTTAGCATATGATTTAAGATAAGGTGGGGCCCATGTAACAGAAATATGATTGGCTTGGAATCAATAAGTGGATTTAATGATATAAGCGGTGCGGATAGTCGTGTGTATAATTGTCCTTCATGGTGGCATGGGGATGGGGATGGGGATGGGATAGCATATTTAAAGCATACATCACTATGTGATAAAATAAATGAAAAATGGGTTAATCTAAAATTACATTAAATATTTTATTTTTTTAATTTTTTAGATATTTATTATTGAAATTTGATTATATAATTGTTAGTGAAATTATAATTTTTTGCATTTTAAATGTATAGATAAATTGAGTGTTTTGAAAAATTTTAGAACATTTAAATCATATAAACTTAATAACTCAAATTTACAATTCTAATATTTTATAGTCAAATTTTAAACAAAATTGATGAGAAGAAATGAAAAAATATTATAAATAAAAAATATTAATAAATTAATAAATTTTACACATGGCTCTTTCTCCATTGAGTTGAGTTAGGTGGGAGGTAGAGAAAGTGGAATGGAATTTTTCAATACTAATAATATCCACTTTCAATTCTTCCACTAAGAAGGCAAAGCCGAATCAAACACTCGTATTAAAAACGAAGACCAATCCTTTTAACTAAGGGAAAAACATGCATGGCAATTAATGCTGTGAAAATAAAGTATTAAACAAATCTCAAAAGACTTTTTAGGGAAAACGTAAATAAAACTTTTTCACGTCTCTTTTTGGAGGAAACTAGAAAACACCTAACTTTTTCGTTCCTCGGCTGAAATTGCCGTTCTCCGTCCTTGTCATTGTAGAATATGTTTTTAACGAGGGCGGTTTGTGGGCCGGAAAATATATGAAAGTGAGATTTTCTAAATTGTCAGTCAAGAGCTGTCACCATTAGAAGATCGAAACTGCGAAGAATGTGACGGAACCACCAAAGTATTTGGGCGAAATGAGACGGTGGGATTGTTTGGTTGGGATTGCCTCCGGCGACGCTACCTACAAATCCCGACTTTTTATTGGCTGCGATTGTTTAGCGTGTACTTCTCTCCTCATTTGACGTGGACTGCCATGCGACTAGAAGAGTCTGTTTTGTCAGAAAGTTGACCTGTCAATCAATCTGCCACTTGACAAAGTTCGCTACATTACAACATTGATGACCTGTGCATAGCATTCGAGTTTCTAGAAGGAGTTGTACTTTATGGTCAACATGGTTGCTGTTGGTTAAAGATCAACTCTTAAAAAGAAAAGAAATATGTTCATTTGTATCTCATTTTAATAGAATAAAGTTTATTTTTAAAAAATATGATGATATGAGAAAAAATATAAAGTGAGAATTAAAAAAGAAATTGATAACTAATAAAATAATTTGAACTTTCCATTATAAACAATTTTTATATATTTATAAAAATTTTGAAGTAAAATTATTTTTAAAAAAAGTTCAATATCAAGAGATAAAGAGATGAATATAAGGAAGAAAAGGTTTTGAATATGATTTAAAGTTTTGTATGATGAGTGAATTATTTCTTAAATTATATTAAATTGGAAAGTGATTCACAGATAATTTTAAGGATAAAAATTTATTTTAAAATATATAAACTTTGTCAAATTTTATTAGTCTTTAATATGTCAACTATAAAATGTTTGGCAAACTAATCCTTAATATGTTAACTATAAAATATTTGATAATATTTTTGTAAAAATATTCAAATTTCTAAGAATTTTATATAGTTTGTATAAAATTTTGGCAATTTTTAATATAAAATAATTTTATCTTATAGAATTTGGGCAAATAATTTTTAGAATGGCGAATTTTTTTGGGGGAAAAATAATGGAAAATTAGCCCATGCTTGAAATTTAGCCCCTAAAATTTTCCATGGAAAATTAACTCATGCTTGAAATTTAGCGCCTAAAATCTTCCCTGGAGTGATTTATTATGATCAATTAAGTTATCTCACACAAGTGGAAGTGTGATGTTCCCTTCTCTTAATTGTGGAGATCTTAAAAGCTAAGCATGTCCATGGGTTTCTTGTTAGTTATGAAATGAGTTATTTTAAACATTCGGAAAGGTTTCAACATGTATTGTTTAGATACTAAGGAGTAAGAAATTGGTTAGTATGTATATCTTAACAACATTAATAGTATAGATAAAAGAGACATTGATCAACATGCTAAAAATATGATCTTGGATTACAACCTAAAACTACTTCTACTATGCTAAAGGCACACATGGTAGAGGTGTCTAGTGATTAGAATTATCGAATGGGTGGAGAGTTCTCTACTAGTAAGCTATGTACTGAAGTATACTCCCTTCCTAATTACGGTATTACCCAAGTTTTGTCATCACTGGGCAAGTTGTGTTGAGGAGAAATTTCGAGGTAAGCTTGTGAAGGCACCAAATTATTATCGTACTTGCACTAGCTTCAACAAGGTGGTTGTATCCATATGATGCATGTCGATGAATCTATCTTGATTTGGGGATAAAAAGGGTATGTAACCCTATCAACATAGTTACCATAACTTATCAAAACAAATAAAGCTAATAAACTAGCATAGATCCATCTTAACCTAGAATATTTTAAGCAGTTAAACATCCACACTTAGTTTTTTCTCTATGTCTCGAGGTTTAATATATCTGTGATTAAGTTGAGTTTGCATTAGTTGCAGTGACCAAACTAAAGCGTTGACTTTTGATGTATTATATAAATTTGGTGCTTAATAGATCCAAAGTTAAGATGGATCTATGCTAGAAGTAGTGGCCAAATCAAAACTCAAACCTTGGACATTGAGTAGAGATTTTCTATTTTCTATTTTTAGTGGATGTTCCTTATCAGCACAAGCACATGGATGTGGAATTGTGAAAGCAAGTCTTTCACAACATTGTTGATGTTGTGGTATCTATTCCTCCAAATTCACCCAAAACTTACACTTGGATTTTTATCAACATGAGTGCAGTGATGTGTACTTATAAAAGCATGTCACTTTGCTAAGCCATTGAAAATGTGGGCATCTATTTCACAAAATTCGCCCAAGATTTACACTTGGATTTTAATGAACACAAACAAAAGTATGTGGATTTATGAAAGCAAGTATTTTGCTAAGTCGATGCAACTAGGGGTATCTATGTCGCCAAATTATCCTGAAACTTGCACTTGACCCTCTCTGTTGACATAGTACATAGAAGTATCTATATCACCAAATTATCCTAAGACTTGCACTTGGCCCTATCTATTAACATAGTACATACAATATACAACATATGTAAACACAAAAACAAACACAAACATAAACATAAAACTTGAACCTTGGTAGGAGCTTTAACATCGCCCCACTTTTACTTACCCAACATCACCCCACTTTTACTTGCCCAAGAAGCCACCTTAACCTAAACAAAACTTTTATTAAAAAAAAAAAAAAAAACCTAAAGACTCCTCCATCATCAATTTTTCATCATTTAACAAAAACAAAAATAACAACTCTCTCTCCTTCTCTGGGTAACCAAAAACACATCTTCACATTTGATGGCTTTATTAAATACTTTAGTAGAAGTGCAACTCTAATTATATTTTTTTTTTCAATTTATTTTTTATTTCTATAAGTGATGTGAAATTAAATTGAATTCACATATTATCATATATTTTTTCTTCTTATTAATCCTTATCTAAGTACCAACTAACTATTAGTAATCAATTTTCATTTTAATTAATATTTACATTTTTTTTTTTAATTTAAACAATATCATAACTTATTTTTTTCATAAACAACATAATTTTAATTTTAATTTACTTATTAAAATTGTCCATATATAATCATAATCATAATCATAGATTAAATTATTAAGTTAAGTCGACTTTATAGTATTTAATCTCTTATTGATTTTATTTCAAATCCATTGTTCATCATAAATCTCTTTGTCTATATGTAATCATAAGCTTAATCATTAGGTTAAATTCACTCTATAAAAGTGAATCTCTTGTTAGTTTTTATGTCAAATCCTTTGTTCATCGAGGATATTAAGCCACCTCTTGTGTTGTGGTACCATTCCGTAAGTAGCCCCCGGCCTCTCCACGACCCAATTGGATAATGACTAAAAGCAATAATTAAAATGCAAAGGGTCTCGGTATAATTATTTATGTAATCCATTAAATTTACCTAAATCTAAGATGACAACTCAACTTAGAGATTGACCATCCAATCTCAAATATATAATTATTTGGCCACAAGACATCATTATTACTTTCACATAGTGTCCCTTTGAGTAATTAAACATTCACTTAACCCATGAAAACATTTTAATCTAATCAGAAATTCACTCAACCCATGAAAATATATTTAATTTTAAGAAGAAATGTTCTAATTAGACATTCACTCAACCCATGAAAATATTTAACTTTAAGAAGAAATGTTTACTATTACCAAACATCATTTACCATACCAATGCGCCATATAACTACAATATTATAGATTATCCAAGATCAATGTTAAAAAAACTTAGGTTCATTTTGAACATTTTTATTTATTTATTTATTATGTTGTTTAAATAGTGTTTGGGAAGAACTCGTGTTTGAGTTATTTATATACAAAGTGTCACAGTTGGGCTAGCTATTAAATTTTTGAGTTATTTATATATGAAGTGTCACAGTTGCGCTAGACTTTTGAATTAGGGCTCCTTACCATGAGTAGGGAGCTCCTTTCTATTAATTCACCAACTTGTTTAACCTAATCTCAAATGTTTACTTATGTACATTCTCATCCCATCCTCATCACAACATCCTCATCACAAGGATGGTTGTTTAGTTCATGAGTGTTAAGAGAGGTACCACCACTGACACCCACCCAATGTTCTTAATGTTCCTCATTTTGACAAGTTTATAATTGTGTTTCTAGCCATTTTTGAGCCAAAGTCAACTTTTTTGGTGGGGTCTAGGGGTTAATACACATCTCTTCTTCTCAATCATAATCATTGCTTTATTTAGTCATTTATTTGTGTCAATTGCTAATTTGTCAAAATCATTGCCTCATTTGGTAATTTATTTGTGTTAATTGATAATTTGACTAAGTCATGAATTGACACAAAATCTCATGTTCTAAAGATAGTATGTGTATTTTAGTTAACATTGTAGCTAATGCAAGAGTGTTTTGAAACAACCAAGTCCATGAGTGCATTAGGAGAGTATGATACAAGTAAGTGTAACACAAGTGAGCATGATGTAAGAAAGCATGGCACAAATGTGTGTGAGACTAATGAGCATAATAGTTAGAAAAAAGAGCATGCGAGATGATAGTGGAATTCATAATGCATAACAACATGATAGGAACAAGAGCATGATAAGAAGCACAGAAGGTGAGTTCATGTAAAAGGAATGAACGCCACATGAAAGCATGAAAAATAAGTTCAAGAATTGAGTAAGGTTAAGGAACATATGAGGAGAATCATGCATAGTAGGTGCATAATAGTGACTATGCATGATGAGTGCAACAAACATGCATCATACATGACATCTTAGAGGAAGCATGATAAGGGGAAACAAAATATTACTGTGGAAATTGAAACGACATGAATGGATCTAAAGCATTAAAGAAGATGGACATTTAACTAGTGAAAGATTAAATAAAATAGTTGGAAGCTAAGTTAGGTTGGTGAGTCCATACCCAATTTGAGAGATAGTAATTTAGAAAGTTTTTCAATGAGATTGAATAGAATTTAAGGAAAATGTTATAAATCTATAGATATATCTTGATTTTTGATAATAAGAATGAGTAGACAATTTCCTCTATGACTATGTGAACATCTTTTGTATTTTGTATATGAGTTATTAAGCATTAAAACTAATAATACATTGCATCTCATATGTGAGTTAATCCAACCTATGTGTTGTATACCACTACACTTAGTTTACAAAGTTTGGAGATTTTTAAATTGATCCATCGTGTTCCCCATTGCATCATTTGGTATCAAAGAAAGGTTTAAGGCTCTAGTAGAGGATTAAGCACATGGAAGGCTAAAAAAAGACAACCTCCCTATCATAAGTGAAAAAAATGGCAAGAAGAGGATGTTAGGTAGCTAGAGAGGTAGTGGGGGGCTCAGAGGGCCCATAGTGATAATAGTGATGGCCATTTAATGTAAGATGAACTAGGTCCACTATATTATTAAATAAGGCCCACTATGGTAGTTAGATATATTAGTATAGACATAATAAATGTAAGATGACTTACTAGAAGGTTCCTCCTCTAGAATGTTCTTAGGTGGTTGGTAGCACTATATAAAGGGGTTCAAGTAATGTAATGGGATATGAAGAGAAGTATTGTATTTGAAGTGTGTAGCTCATTAAGAGGTTGTCCCCTCGAAGAGGCAAGCGAACAAGAGAGGATCTCTTCCATAATAGGATCCATTGTATGGTGTTTCTCTGCCCTAAGGGTTTGATATTAATAAAGTGAGAGTTTTTCTATATTGTTCTCTGAATATTTGTGATGTATTTGTATGCAAGTCTTTGGTACTTAACAAGTGGTATCAGAGAACTTTCCTTGGCAAGAATTGTGGGCAACTTTTTTTTTTTATTTTGCAGATTTTTTGAAGAAGAAAAAGAGGGTTGCGTCATTCCAGAGAATTATTGTAGTTTTGTGTGTGGAATTCATATAAAATATTTTTATATACGGGCTACTCTCGGAAAAACAACCAAGATTAAAAAAAAAAATTGTCTGAATCGAAGTCTGGGAAGTGGAGTTATCAACATTTTACAATATGCAATTTTTAGGGTTTTATGCGAACAACCACACGATTTTTCTTCTTTTTGTAGCACATGGATCCAAATTTTCCCAAAAAAATTACATATCTGAGTTCCTCTCACAATTTCTCCCAATTTCAAAAAATAAATCGTCCAAATAGGAGCTATAGAAGTGCATATATCGTTGATTTAAAATCAACCACTTTGGGAGTTTTTTTCATGACAACGGTGAGACTGCAGAGCTAATAAATTTTGACAGGGTGCTTAGATTGATACCAGATTAGTGCCATTGGATATATGATTTTCAAATACTTCTTCTGGCACATTATATGAGTTTTTTCTGATGGATATGTGATGCACTCTAGCCTCTGCAAAATTTCCAATGTCCCTAAAAGCTCTCGGTGATATAATAAGGGAACACCTTTAGATTTATCTCGCCATTCTGACAGAATATGCTCAAGAAGAACTTGCTTGGAATGATTTCGAACATGATTGTGATTCTTGGTACTCTTCTCTTGCAAGGCAGGAGAGACAGGAGAGATATAACAGGGAGATCATTGATATTTACATCTTGACAGGATATAATGAAGAAATATATGTTTGGTATGATTACAAGGACGATTGTGATGATTGGTATATGGATAGTTGTCATTTCTGAGATGACAACCACTTTCGAATTTTATTTGAGGACTCTACTCCACCTTCTGTAGAAAATATCATTGTGACAAATCAGGAGCCAATTATGATTACCAATGTCCAACCTGCATATTCTACAATGGTATTGTTCCTTCCAGATTTATCTTTGACCCTTTCCAACTATGTGGAAGGAACTGCATATTTGGATCCACACGATCAATGTCAATATTTGAAGCATCATTTTTAGTTGGCTATGGTGTTTCAATATATTCCGCGGGGATTTCACATGAGCACTTGGACATGGGACTCGAGTTCAAAGTGGTGGTTGGACTACTTCAACATGGTGGTTCACATTCCTACATGGGACCATGGTTCTCCATCCTACTTCTTCATTATTGTCCACACTTATCCATGGGACCCTGGTATATGGTTGTACACCCTCATAACAAGCATTGAGGACAACGCTTTCATAAGGGGGATGGAATGTTAGGTAGCTAGAGAGGTAGTGGGGGGGCTCAGAGGGACCATAGTGATAATAGTGGAGGTCATTCAATGTAATATGGACTAGTTCCACTATATTATTAAATAAGTCCCACTATGGTAGTTAGATATATTAGTATAGACATAATAAATGTAAGCAGACTTACTATAAGGTTCTACTTCTAGAAGGTTCCTCCTCTAGAATGTTCTTAGGTGGTTGGTAGCACTATATAAAGGGGTTCAAGTAATGTAATGAGATATGAAGAGAAGTATTGTATTTGGAGCATGTAACACATTAGGAGGTTTCCCTCTCGAAGAGGCAAGTGAACAAGAGAGGATCCCTTCCATAATAGGATCCATTATACGGTGTTTCCCTACCCTAATGGTTTGATATAAATAAAATTAGAGTTTTTCTATATTTTTCTCTAAATATTTGTGGTGTATCTATATGCAAGTATTTGGTACTTAACAAAGGAGGAAGAATGGTTGAGTAAAGAATAGTTGGAATTGAGAAGAAAGATCAAAGAGTTGGAGACCAAACAACGAGGATTAGCTAAAGAGACTAGTGTTTAACTTAAATCATTAGAAAAAAATACAATGAACAGGAAGGGGATATTGATATAGAATAGTTGATAAGGTCCTTAATAAATAAAAGGCGAATTAGAGGTGGAGTTCTTTGTTGTGATAGAAGTTTGAAAGTGAAGAGATTAATTGAGTGCCTAAGTGAGATGGAGTATTGCTTTGAATTCTAATGAATGGAAGATCCTCATAGAACAAAATTTGTAATTACAAAGTTAAAGGGAAATGTTGCTATGTGGTGGGATTTTGTGCAATATGAGAAAGTTTGTAAGGATAAGGAAAATATTCAAAATTGGAGCAAAATTATCACAAAGATGCATAATATTTTTTTCTAAATAAACTACAAATAAGCATTGTTGAAGCAGAAGATGAATATGATACAAAAAGAGTAGAGTGTGTACAAGAGTAAGCATAAGATGAATATGATACAAAAAGAGTAGAGTGTGTACAAGAGTATACATGATAGTTTTATAAAATTATATGTGTAGGGGATGAAGAAGACAAACCAACATATTTCAAGGTATGTTAATGGTTTAAAGTTTGCAATTCACAATAAAATAGGTCAACATAAAATGCATTAAGTTGAAGAGGCATACCATCTAGAAGCTGGAAGAAAAATTAGTATACAATGATAATAAAAATATCTTTGATAAAGGAAGAGGAGGTTGTGGTGGTAGAGGTTTCAACTCCATAAAAAAAAAAAGTAAAACATGTGTACAATGACAAGTTAGACATGAGATATGATAATATCACATATGATGGAGGCCCATCATTGTTCATTTTTCTCAAAACGGATTCTTCAGAAACATCACATATAAATACTATTTATCCTTATTCATATATACAATGACAATAAAAAGATATGTGATGAAGGAAGATCTTGAAAATAAAAAGATCTTTAATGAAGGAAGATATTAGGTAAAGGAAGAGGAGGTTGTGGTGGTAGATGTGTCAATTGCATACAAAAGTAAAACAACTATCCAATGACAAATTAGAGAGGACATATGATAATTTCACACACAGTGGAGACCCATTATTGTTCATCTTTCTCGAAACCGACTCTCCAAAAACATCACATATAAATACTAATTATATGTATTCATATATACAATAACAATAAGAAAATCTTTAACTAAAGAAGAATTTGTGACAATAAAAAAATCTTTAACTAAAGAAGAAGAAATTGTGGTGGTAAAAATTTCAACTCCATACAAAAAGTAAAACATGTATCCAATGAAAAATTGAAAAGGACATATGATAAAATCACATTATCATATCTCACACACATAATGGATACCTATCATTATCATTTTTCTCAAAACCAACTCTTCAAAAACATCACAACAAATACTAATTATCCTTATTAATATAAAATATTATATCATAATTCATTTGAAAAACACATCTTTAACATTTTAAAATCTCTTTATATTAATGACCAACATCCTTCACCTCTTCTACAAGGTTAGATGCGTACATAATTTGTTTAAGTACACATCAGTATATTTAAGTAAAACATTATCACATCTCATGCGCATTTCCAATCACAGTGCTTGTTTGTTGCATAACTATCTCATCCATGTTATCTCATCAAGATATGTTTAGATGTAAAAGGGGCACAAACTCCAAATTCTCGAGTTATATTTTAGGAAAAAGTTATAAATATGAGCCAAGAATTTATATGCATAAATATGTATCATCATTGATATGAAAGCCAACCATGGCACAATGCAAAATCTAAATGGAAATCTAACTCACATGACACGACTCACGGTATGGAATGGTTACCCGAAATTTTGGTAACCATTGTTTTTTTAGCTTTGTAGTCTATTGTAGTCCCCTTGATTTCCTTTAACTTGTAATTTCAAAAATCCAATGCTATGATATTGAATGAGAATGAAAAGGGTCCATTTGAACGTTTGCTCCCTTGAGATTGAATGTGCATTAAAAGGGAAGGGCCTTTGTAATTTATTCATAGTTAGTTTAATGAACACTTATAGGGCCTTTGATCATATGGTTTTTCATTGTGGTTAAAGTGACATGGTATGTTAAATTGGTTAAGTATTTGGTATTTATAAAATTATTATATATTGTTTTTTTCTTTTCATATTTGGTGAATTGTTAGTTAGTGGAGTTATTTGGTGGATTGTTAGTTAGTGGAGTTGTATAATAATTCTTTACATTAGAGAGGTTTTTGAGTATGAAGGTTTTCACGTTGAGTCATAATTGTGTAAGAATTTATGGAGATTACACCGTGTTAGAGTTTCAAAATGTCTCAACTTTTTGAGTGGACCCACAAGAAAAGTTGGGACGTTTCTAAACTCCAACATAGTGTAATCTCCAAAAACTATTACACAATTAGAGGGGTTGTTGGTTCAAGAATTAAGTTTCATTTTTTAGACTTCAAAATGTTTTTTTTATCTATTTAATAATATTTCAGGTCATTTGGTCATAGAATCTCGATTAACATCTTAACTATTTTTATTCTAGAAGTTTGGGGGTTTTCAAGCCTTTATGATGTTTTGTAAAAGTTCCAAGGTCTTACATGTACCCAACAAGGTTCTTAATTAGGTTTTGTAGTTATTTTGGATCCATCAAAACAGGTTGATTTTGGGCCTTATGCTCTATGTGCTACATAACTTCCTTCTTAGACCCAACCCTTGGTTAAAGAGTATTCTAAAGTATTTTGGCTCCTGGAATGTAGGTGAATTTAGAGGCCTATGTTTTAGACAATGCAAGAACCCTCTAAATGCCTAATCATGTCATTAGTGTCCAATTAAGCATTGAAATCAACAATAAGTAGAGACAACTTATTCTATAAGGACAAAGACCAAGTGGCTTGTGGCACCTCCTAGGATGCCATCCTAGCATGAAGATGTTAGCAATACTAAGTTAGGAACACATGTGAACCAATCAAAATATGTCATATGTCAGGGTAACATATTCATCATCTAGTTAGTAAGCATAGCCCAATGAATGGGTTCCATGTCAATTCCCACGCAATCATCAGTGGTTACATTTCTATGAAATTCTAAGTGTTTTGGCATTTCAGATTTGAAAAGCATGCTTTAGTGAATATTATAATGTTTTGGGTGCACTTGGGAACATTTGTCTTCTCATGTTTAGGCTTTCACGAGTTCTTTCATGGACCCAACAATGTACTTAACTACTCCTTATGATGTTTTTGGGTCCAAGCCACTAGGGAGAATAGGTCATTTTGTGTTATTAGCTACACAATTTTGTCCAAAAACCCAACATTAGTCCAAAAGTACTCTGACTCAACATTTTGGATCTAAGAACAAACTAGTGGGTTTGAAGACTTATGTAGTTGAATGCACAAACAAGGGAATATTCATGGTGACATACGACTCTTCCATATGCCACTCATTAGAAGAAAAAATAGAGAGACATGTGGCAAGTTCAAAGGACACCATGTTACATCTCTAACTTATTAGTACATGTGGACCAATAAAGTTATGCCTCATAGTCATGATGACATCAATAAGGATACCGGAGAGACATGTGTCATCTCTATAAGAGACCATGTGAAAATATGGTGCAATACATTAGTGGCTGAAGATGAGGGCTATTTTCTTTACAAGAAAATTCAAACTTTTTTTAATTCCAAACAAGACTTCATCAAGTCCTATAATTCTTTCAAGGTTTGAGAAGTCAAATTGATTGAAAATATGGTGCAATACATTAGTGGCTGAAGATGAGGGCTATTTTCTTTACAAGAAAATTCAAACTTTTTTTAATTCCAAACAAAACTTCATCAAGTCCTATAATTCTTTCAAGGTTTGAGAAGTCAAATTGATTGAAAATATGGTGCAATACATTAGTGGCTGAAGATGAGGGCTATTTTCTTTAAAAAAAATTCAAACTTTTTTTAATTCCAAACAAGACTTCATCAAGTCTTATAATTCTTTCAAGATTTGAGAAGTCAAATTGATTGGGTCCTTAAGCATTTAGTTACATAATTATGTTCATAAACCCTAAAATAAAACATATTATTTATGACCCTTCTTATCAAGAAAATTTGGGACTTTATAAACTCCCCCTATAAATATGTACATGTACATAACTTTCTCCAATGGTAGTTCCCAAAGCTCTAAGTGAACTTGAAATAGGCCATGGACTTGGATCTACCAAGCGATAATAATGCATCTTGGATAAAACAATAAACAACTTTGCTCATTCTTTTTACTAATGTAAACCACCCGACACTCCCCCACCCACACCCCAAACAAAGTGGTAGAAAAGGTTATTTCTTTCCTTTGTATAGGGATCACTTTATATCTCAACATGCACAACTCTTATGGCATACTCAACAACATTCATAGCTCAATTCAATGAACTTTGAGGTTCATGAGTAGCCTAAGTAAATTTAAGGGTCATACCAAGGATTTCTCATGAGTAGCCTAAGTAGATTTAACGGTCATACCAAGGATTGCACGAGTCATGAAATCCACTTGGAGCCATAAGACCTTGCCACGTTAATAATTTTAGGAAGATCAAAAAACATCACATAAGCATAATAAGAAGACAAGTAGTGTGAATTGGGTCCAAAAGAAATATCAAGGAGACACGTTGTAGCTTTAAAGGATACCACATGGTAATAATGATGCCAATATTGATTATTTGCCCAGTATGGAAAGTGATATATTTCTACTACATGGCATTGTTAATGTCATCAATATCAAAGTTAACAAAACATGTGGAAGTCTTGAGAGAATGTCACATTGTGGTGAGCCTTGGGTACTTCAACAATAAAGAGAATTTCCCTTTCAATAAATTAGCTAAGTATTGGGCCTTGGTTTTGAATGAAATTTAAATCATTTTTTATTAAAATTTGGGTTTGGTAACTTAGATGATTCAAAATTCTTCGTATTCCCAGATTACATAGGTGACTACATAAAATCAACACTCAATAAGAATGGGTTTTTAGTGTATTTTAGGTCATTTGACCCCATCTCATTCTTTATGTTCTATAAAGTGACAAGAATCCCCATGAACTTGATGTTTAAACAAACTTAACTTCATAATACTTTAGGTTTTAGAACCAAGTCGATTCGAGAATTTCATTTTCTATTTTAATAAGAATTCCATGGACCCAATGATATAATAAATTTAAATAAGAATTCCATGGACCTAATGATATAATAAATTTGAATGTAACTTGATTCCATAAACAACTGTAAAAATAATTTCACATATTTATAAAAATTGTTTAAAAAAATATAGAATATAAAGAGGTAAATGTAAAGAAGAGAAGGTTTTGAAGTATGATTTAAACTTTGTGTGATTAGTGGATTATTTTTCAAGTTAGTTTGGATTGGATGACAATATTTTATGATCAACCAAGTTATCTCACACAAGTTGAAGTGTGATGTTTCATTTTCTTAGTTAGGGGTTATTATCTCACACAAGTTGAAGTGTGATGCTCTCTTTTTTTAGTTGGGGGTTATTAAGAGCTAGGCATGTATATGTGTTTTTTCTTAGAAATGAAATGAGCTATTTTAAACGTTTGGAAAGGTTTTAACATGTATTGTTTAGACATTAAGAGTAAGAAATTGACTATTAGGCTTGTCTTAAGAATGTTGATAGTATAGACAAAAGAGACACTAATAAACATGCCAAAAAGATGATTTTAGAGTACAACCTAAAACTACTTCTATTCAACTAAAAACATACATGGTAGAGGTGTTAGCTCTTCAAATCCTTGAATGGGTGGGAAGTTCTCTACTACTCGGACATGCACTGAAGTATGCTTCCTTCTTGGTAATACATAGGGTTATTAGGGTATTACCCAAGATTTGTCATCACTGGGGAGGTTGTGTTGGGGAGAAATCTCAAGGTAAGCTTGTTAAAGCACCAAATGAATATGATACTTGCACTAGCTTCAACAAGGTGGGTGTATATAGATGACACATGTTGATGAAGCTATCATGATTTGGGGGAAAATGCATATGTATCCCTATCAACATAGTTATCATAACATATTAAAATAAATAAATCCAATAAACTAGCATAGATCCATCTTAACCTAGATTAATTTAAGCAAGTAAATGTTTGCACCTAATTTTTTTCTCTCTTTGTCTCAATGTTTAATAGATTTATGATTAATTTGAGTTTGTATTAGTTGTAGTGACCAAAGTAAATCTTATACTTTTGATGTAGAAGATACATTTGGTGCTTAATAGATCCAAAGTTTAAATGAATCTATGCTAGATGTAGTCACAACCAAATCAAAGCTTAAACCTTGGACATTGAATAGAGATTTTTTATTTTTATTTTTGGTGGATGCTTCAAGTTGGCACAAGCATGGGATGTGGAGTTGTGAAAACAAGCCTCTTGCAACATTGCTCACATTGTGGTATCTATTTTTCCAAATTCACCAAGAACTTGCACTTAGATTTCGATTAACACGGGCGCAATGATGTGAATTTGTAAAAGCATGTCTTTCACTATATCGTTGCAAATAGAGACATCTATTCTACCAAATTCACCCAAGACTTATACTTAGCTTTTAGTAAACACCACCAAAATAGATATGTGAACTCATGAAAGCAAATCTTTTACTAAACCATTGCAACTAGAAATATATATTTCGTCAAATTATCCCAAAACTTACACTGTGCTCTAATTGTTGATAATATGCCATATATATAAACACAAAAGCAAAACAAGTACAAACTTATCTTACATAAATGTTGAGGCTTTAATGTCACCCCCATATTCATTAAATGAAGAAACTACCTTAAAAAAATATTAAAATGACTTTAAAAAAATATTAAAATGACTTTGAAACATCCGCCTCCTCCATCATCAATATTCCATCATTTAAGATAAAACAAAAATATTCTCTCTCCGTGCTATTGTGGTGGACCAAAACACATCTTCACATCCTATGGTTTTATTAAATGCTCCAATTAAAGCACAACTCTAATTATATATTATTTTCACAATAAGTGATGTGAATTTAACATGAATTTATATATTATTATATATTATTTATTAGTCCTTATCTACTATAGGAATTATTAGTAATCTATTTTCATTGATGTTTAATTTTTTACAATAATTTTTATAATTTTAATTGATGTATTTTTTTTTATAAATATTTATTTTTCACTAACAAGATTATTAATTAGTAGGATACGTATTTGCATTATACAGGGTCGTGTTGTGTTATTAAAAATACACTCTGTCACCACCAACTATATTACACCCATTTTTATAAACTTTTAACTTAAACTAATGTACTAAAATTGTCTATATAAAATAAAATAGGGCTAATCATTATTAAATTAAATAAAATTTATAAACTTTGATCTCTTATTAATTTTATTTCGAATGCATGGTTCATCATCAAAGATATCAATCTCTTTGTCTAAATGTAATCATAAACTTAATCAAGTTAAAATCACTTTATAAAATTTAATCTCTTATTAATTTTATGTCAAATCCGTTGTTCATCGAGGATATTAAGCCACCTCTTGTGTTGTGGTACCATTCCGTAATTAGCCCATGGCCTTTCCATGACCCACTTGGATAATGCCTAAAAGTAATAATTAAAATGTAAAGGGTCTCGGTATAATTATTTATGTAATCCATGGAATTTACCTAAATCTAAGATGACAACTCAACTTAGAGATTAACTACCAAATCTCAAATATTTAATCATTTGGCCACAAGACACCATTATTACTTTCACGTAGTGTCGCTTTTAATCTAATTACCCATTTACTTAACCCATGCAAATATTTTATTTTAAGCAAAAATGTTTATATTTTGTTGAAAGGTGTATCTTTTGTTCCATCAGAAATTGGATTGTTAGATTAAAGTTTTTTTTAATTCAAAGTTGTTAAAAGGTGTATTTTTTGTTCCTTCAGAAATTGGATTGTTAGATTAAAGTTTTTTTTTAATTCAAAGGTGAAAATCTTAAGCAAAGATCAATCGGTGCAGGTCAGAAATTGGATTGTTAGATTAAAGTTTTTTTTTAATTCAAAGGTGAAAATCTTAGGCAAAGATCAATCGGTGCAGGTTGGTATCCATAAACAAAATAACATAAAATATATTTATATGAATCTCTTTTCTGGTCGCTCATCCATTTTGATTATAATAATCTTTATTATTTTTATTATTATCATTGAACAATGTTTCTATGCTCTTATGGTATTTTTTTTTCATTATTATACAAAATATGTGACATAAAATATATTTATATGAATCTCTTTTCTGGTCGCTCATCCATTTTGATTATAATAATCTTTATTATTTTTTATTATTATCATTGAACAATGTTTTTATGCTCCTATGGTATTTTTTTTTCATTATTATACAAAATATGTGAGGATGAATTTGTAGTATTAGTGGATATGAAAATGAGATTGCTTTGTCTTAGAACACCTATGTTCATCTCTTACTTAAAAATCTTAGAGATTTTAGACTTTATCAATATAAATTTGATACTAAATTTTTATGAACATAGTATTGGAATTATAAAATATAAATTTGATACTAAATTTTTATGAACATAGTATTGGAATTATAAAATATATATTTGATACTAAATTTTTATGAACATAGTATTGGAATTATAAATTTTTGTGAATGTTTGTGAAGGGCAATGAAAATATGAAACTGTGTGTTTCATTGGAAAAGGTGAATATCAAATTTTAGCATTGAATGAAATTAAACAATGGCACTCTACTTCTATAAGATTATCAGTAAAAAAATTATTAGAGTTATAATTATCAAATGTGGTGTCTAGAATCCACTTAGTGCTTTCTCGACTAATATGTACAATAGAAGGATATAATCAAAGTAGAATAAACATATCATAAATTGCAAAATCAACATGTTAATTCAACAATGTTTGTGCTAGCTATTAGACTTTTGAGTTGGGGTTCCTTGTAGAATGAGTAGGGAGCCCCCTTATATTAATTCACCAACTTGTTCAACCTAATCTTAAATGTTGTCAGGTGTATTATATTATTTGCAGTGAAACAAAATCAATCGACTGTCTAGTCGAGGTGGATCGATTGGGTGATAAGTGGACCAATGAGTCATGTTGAGTCAATGGTTAAGTCGAAGGTCGAAGTGATGGACTGGGAAAGTCGAAGTCGAAGTTATTGACGATGAATCAAAAGGTTAGCTGACAAGAGGTCATCAGGAGGTTGAGTGGCAATCGACTGAAGACTGACTGGTGGTCAATTGGTAATTTGATTGGAGTCGACTATAACAGAATCTCGAGATTCATAGGATTTGTAGCCAATCATCTACATGGATATGAAACCATTTTTGGGCACCATGATTTAGGATTTTTCATGTTATAAATCCTATAAATAAAGCATGTTGTAATTGTATTAAGTTGATGTTCATGTTGATCAATCTTTAGAGGTTGTCAGTCATGTAGATGTAAGCCAAATTGGTTGCAGCATTGTTCTTGTGTAAAGAAAGAGAGTATGATGACAATTATGTTTTAGGTGTAGACCAAGGTTAGATATGTAACTCTTTATTCATTGAATGAATAAGACAATAAGGAGCAAGATGCTCAAGGAATGTTGGTTTTTCCATTTGGGTTTCCATGGAAAAATCTCTATGTACTGTGTTTGTCATTTACTTTCTTGTTTAAATTTGTCTTCTCTTTCCTGGTTGGTTTAGTGTGGATGCTTATTTCCTAACATGTGGTATCAAAGCTAATCTGTATTGTTTTGTACAAGTTGTATCAGAGCAAGGTTAAGCAGATCTTGGATCTGAGCTAAACCTAGGTCTAGTTAGAGTTGTAAGTCATAGATCCTTAAAGTTGTTCTTGAAAGAATGGCAAGCAGTTTGAGGATAGAGCTAAAAAAATTCAATTTCCAGAATTTTGAGCTTTGGAAGCTTAAAATTGAAGATCTCCTTGTAGATCGAGAACAATGGGAAACAATCTATCCAGGAACCATTTCGTCGGGTATGTCGAGGGAAGAATGGGAGAAAATTGAGAGAAGGCAAAGGAGTATGATTCAACTTTGTCTTGTAGATTTGGTGTCGTTGAATGTCTCGGGGGAAGACTTGACCAAGAAATTGTGGGACAAGTTGGGAAGCTTGTACCAGTTGACATCCCTGGTGAACAAGCTATTCCTTTAGAACAAAGTGTATATTCTAAGGATGAAAGATGAGAGATTGGTAACAGAGCATCTAAATGCATTCAATATTGTAATAAGTGTTGGGTATGTGTTAAATTATTTGCATGACTATATCTAGCGTTTCTGTTGCATCGGGTGCATGGGGGGGTTCGAGGGCATCACCCCCGATTTTTTTTTAATGTTTTTTGTGTTTGTTTTTTCATTGTTTTTTGGCACATGGTTTCCGTCGATGGTTTTCTAATTCCAATTAAGGAATTATGATTGTTGACTAATCTAGGTCAATGGATTAGGGGTTTAGGATGCCACATGATCCTATATATGCATTGTATTGTAAACAATGAAGATATGATGAATAAAAAATCAAAGGTACGACTCTAAACATGTTGTTGGTTTTCTCGGTTTGGGTTTCTATAGAAAAAATATATGTGTAATGTGTGTGTATGCCATTGTATCTTTTTTGATTTATTAAGAATTTGTTTGCAGTAATTAATTGTACAAGGTTACAATCTATATTAAGTTAACTATTGTCTTTGGATATTAAAATCATTGAGGAGGATAAATGTATTGGTCTATTATGTTATTTGCTAGACTCAAGGGATAACTTAGTTGTGGCTATAAGGAGTAATTCGACCACATTAGTGCTAGAAGACGTGGTTGCATCTCTATTGTCAGAAGAAATGAGATGGAAGAACATGGAAGGATCGACCAAAGATACCTTGATGGTGAAAGGTTGACCAGTCAACAGAGATAAAGGAAAATTCTTCAGTAGAAATTCTAAGTCAAAGGGTAGATCTAAATCCATTGTTCAGTTGATGAGAAGATGTTAGAAATGTGGTAGAGTTGGGCATTATAAAAGAGACTGTAAGTCAAAGGTGATAGAAGTTAGTACAAGATTTGATGAGAAGTAGTTGACTAAGAGAAAGACTACTCTGCATAAAGGAGGCAATGTGTATTTGGCATTGACCAATACACAGTCCGATCAAGATGTTTGATTGATTAACTCAGGAGCATCCTTTCATGTGAATCCTCATAGATAATGATTATGGAAATATGAGAGATATGAAGGGGGAGATGTATTCTTGGGGGATGACTCAATAATCAAAATTGTTGGACAGGGGAGATTATGATTGATACTGTAGGATGGGAGGGGTAGAGCCCTTCCATGGGTGCTACATATTTCATTTTTGGAAAGAAACATGTTATATGTTAGCAAGATGAGTGAAGTAGGATAACACATTATATTTTAGAAGGATACATGCAAAATGGTCAGGGTGCAATGGTATTAATGAAATGAGTTCAGATTGGAACCCTATACAAGTTGTTAGGGAATGTTGACTCGATTGGATGCAACAATATTATTGTTCCTAAATTCGACTCGAGTCGACATAAATCAGGTTGAGTCGATGCAACAACATTATTGTTACCGGGGCCACCAAGAAGTATGCACTACTTCCTTGGCCACTCTGAGAGAGTACTCCCAGGCCACCAGGAAGGGAACACCCTTTCTTCATCACTCAACATGGGAAAATTTAGTTTTTGTTAGTAATTTCTATTGTAATTTCCCTCGCCAATCTTGTTGAGTAGGGTATTTGTTAAGAAAGAGTTAGTAAGTCAATTATGTCAGCTAGTTAGATTGTAAACAACCCTCGCTAGTCTAGTTGAGCAGGGTGCTTCTTAAATAAGAGTTAGTATGTCAGTTTGTGTCAGTCAGTTGTGATGGAAACAACTCTTGCCAGTCTTGTTGAGCAGAGTACTCCAGAATAAAAGCAACAACATCCATTGTAACAACAAATTGTTGTGGAGGAAAAATTCTCCCAGCCTAATAAAGGGAGCCCCTCTCTTCCTAAATAATGAGATGGTCATTTCCTGAAGTTTATCGTTCTGTCTATTTGTCTCTCTCATTTCAAATATTCTCAATTCCTCTACTTAACACTATTCATTCTTTGTTTTCTAGTTCCCCTTCATTATGCAATGTACATCCGAAGATCTCCTTGCAGATAAATTGGTATCGGAGCTTCTATCTCGACAAGGTTCTACTCACAATCAAGAAGTAGACAGAATGACCATCCACCAAAATTCAGATTTTTGTTTTGTGGTAGTGGGTTCTCAGAACTCACACTTTGCTCAAAGTTTTCTAGATCCCTTCTCAGGGTTTTCCCCAGTGCCCTTCTCAGGGATACCCAGTGCCCTTCTCTAGGTTTTTCAACACCCTTCTCAAGGATTGTAGTGTGCCCTCTTCATAGGGTTTTTGTGCACCATCTCCATAGTTTATAGTGTGTCTTCTTCATCATATTTCAGTGCGCCCTTCTCAAGGCTCTCCACCGCCTTAGTGTGCCATCTCTAACATCATCTACAACATCTTACTCCCAATGATTCTAGGGCATCCTCTTCATCGTAGTTCTCAAAATTGAATCAGTGGGTGGATGAAAATCATGTCACTGCATAGAGATCCATCTGCAGAGGAATCAAACTCTAATGTATCTACACCAATTCGAGATTTATCTCTCAGTCTTCATCAGTTACTTAGGCTACAACAACGGTGAGCTCCAACACCTATGCCGTTCGACACACGTTTCCAATTGCCAAAATTTGTCGGGAAAATGAATGGAGAGATCGCCAATTCATGGCTCCACAATCTTTCCACCTACTTCAAGACATGTCCATACATGGAAGAGGATGTGAAGTTGTAGATTTCTAGCCTACAATTGGAAGGCATAGCACAATCCCAGTGGGATACACACCTTGAAACTTTTGAATTGGGTGATGATCTTCATTATTGGCCCTTTCCAAGATACTATGGTGTGTGATGTTTCTCCTTTAGATTATGTTGAAATGTTACTTGGAATCCCCTACCAACAGGCTCAGAACACTATTTATCATGATAAATTTCATAAATACCACCTGTAACATGATGGACACACCTATGTACTTACCTCCTCTACTCCTCACTCCATATATCCTCTGACTGGACAAGCAATTGTTAAGATAGTCACTCTGAACAAATATGTTTCCTTTTGTTTGGTTTACTCCATTAAACCAAACCATTTGACCAACCCAACACCTCAGGACATGGCTCCCCCACTCCCAAAAGTTTCCAATGTCTTCCCCCAACCCACGGGACTGCCCCTTTCTTTCTCTATTGAGCACACCATTGATCTCATTCTGGAAGCCTATTTTCCCAATGTCCATTCATACTACCTCGCTCCCCAATAAGTTGTTGTGATAGCCCACCAACCTAGCCAACTTATGAATATAGGTCCTACTCCACCTTCATCATCGCCTTGTGCGCCTCCAACATTTCTTATGTCAAATCAATTTTTTATTCTAGTAGTCTCAACCAACAGGTTATGTACTACAACACAAGTTCCAACATATTATAACAATTTTCCTGACAGTTCCTCTTTTTCCAAACATATTATTGAGAAAGATTCAGGAAAAAATTCTTCCAAATGTAGTATAGCTAGGAAAACTCATCTACAGAGGCATCCCTTATTAGTTGGAGCAGTTAATTAGACATGGTGTATTGGAAACACCCATTGTTCTTGCAGGGCGCTTGTATTTAAGGTAAATGTTGACGCAGATAATGAAGCTATGGTTGATCAATATCGAGTGGGTGTGTTCTTGATCCATCTTGGAGGGCCATAGACACTTCAAGATGTGCAACGTCTCTTCTACAATTTATTTAATCTGGACATTATTTTCCTACCTAGATTGTTTCGATTTTTGCAGCGACCTTTGACACAATTCATCTCTGTCTTCAATGCCCCCAAAAGGAGAGACAGATATGTTGCAATGGGAGAAAGTTCCATTGAACATATAAAGAGGGACAAAATCACCAAACTTCGTGTGTTACTAATCTATTCTTTGTTTTCCATCTCCACAAGTGGCTCAAGTATTCATCTTCTGTTGAACTTCTTTTGTCAGGACGAGTATTCAGCTCAACATTCTACCCACACTTTTTCTCAACTCCATATTTAGGTAGTGACTGCGTTACCAGCTACACCAAAGCATGCAAAACATAAGCCTGATCAACTTCACACGCCATTGTTCTTTCAGTCAGAAGCTTGTGTGTGGATCTTGTGGGACAAGCGATGATTTAGAGGAAAACATCATCAATTGTGCCCACTCATATATGGTTCCGAAACAGTTCGAGAAATCACTAGAGAGAATGCAGTGCAAATTTCCTTATTTGTTGGCGAAAGCGAGGATGTTTCCGGGTCTGAACAAGGAGGAATTGGGCCACCGGGAAGTGCGTACCACTTTCTTAACCACTTTGAGATAGTCCTCATGGGACACTAAGAAGGGCACACCCTTTCTTCGCCACTCAACATAGAAATGCTTAGTTTTTTTAGTAATTTCTATTGTAACTACCCTCGCCAGTATTGTTGAGCAAGGTGTTTCTTAAGAAAGAGTTAGTAAGTTAGTTACGTTGGCTAGTTATATTGTAAACAACCCTCGCCAGTCTAGTTTAACTTGGCACATTTTAAATAAGAGTTAGTATGCCAGTTTGTGCTAGTCAGTTGTGATGGAAACAACTCTCGCCAATCTTGTTGAGCAGATCTCTCCAGAATAAAAACAACATCCATTGTAACAAAAAATTGTTGCAGAGGAAAACATCACCCAACCTAATAAAGGGTGCCCCTCTCTTCTTGAATAATGAGAAGGTCATTTTCTGAATTTTATCGTTCTCTCTCTCATTTCACATATGCCCAATTCCCCTGCTTAACACTATTTATTCTTTGTTTGCTAGTGCACCTTGAATGTGCAACGTACATCCTCATATCTAATTGCAAATCATACATATTTCAGGTTTGAAAAGAAACATGTTATCTATTAGCAAGATGAGTGAACCAGGAGTGCTACTCAATTCAGAAGGGTACATGCAAAATGGTCAAGGTGCAATGGTATTAATGAAAGGAGTTCTGATTGGAGCCCTATATAAGTTGTTAGGGAATGTTGTCTTGACTGGATGCAACAACATCACTATTCTTGAAGTCAACTCGAATTCGAATTGAGTTGAAAAAATTCGGGATGAGTTGATACAAATCGACTTGACTATTCTTCGTTAAGTTGACCCAACCATATTATGGCACCAGAGGATGGGACACATTAGCGAAAAAAGGACTTTGATCTATGCACAACAAAGGTATGGTCAAAGGTTTTCCTGATTGTAATTTGGAAGTCATTTTTTGTTAACATTGCATATATGGAAAACAAAACCAGGTTAGGTTCCCATTTGAAGCGACAGGGGAAAAGGGGATTATGGAATTAATTCATAGTGATGTGTTTGGGCCTGTACCAGTCCCTTCACTTGGTGAATCCATGTATTACGTTTCCTTCATAGATGATTTTTCCAGGAAGACATGAATATATTTCTTGAGGAATAAATCAAAGGTTTTCAAGAAATTCAAAGAGTTTAAATCTCTTGTGGAAAACTAGATAGATAATAATATCAAGGTGTTGAGAACTGACAATGGTACAAAATTTTGTGTAAATGAGTTTGAGAAGTTCTAGAAGTAGTATGGAATAACATGCTAAATACCACACCATATACCCCACAACAAAATGGAGTTACTGAGAGAATGAATGTGACATTGATGGACAAGGCAAAGAGCATGCTCAATGGTGTTGGGCTCGCACAAGAATTCTTGGTCGAGGTAGTCGACACTAGAAAATATTTGGTAATCAAGTCTCCTTCATTAACACTAGTTGACTCAACTCCACATGAGGTATGTTTTGGTAAGAATCCTTTTCTTTCACATGTCAAAGTATTTGGCTGTGATTCATTTGTGCATGTTCCGATGGAAAAGAGGAACAAGTTGGACAAGACGGAAATCAAGTCTATTTTCAATGAGTACAAGGATGGAATGAAATGATATAATGTTTGGGATCTTGCATCGAGGAAAACAATGTACAATCAAGATGTGTTATTTAGGGAAGTCAGAGGAAATTCCAAGTTTGAAGAGGTTCAAGCAAAGAAAGAACCAACGAATATGGTGTTTGAACTCGGGAATGAAGAAGATGATTCAAACGAGTCGATTGAATTGGATGAAGAGGTGGAACGGTCAAATCTAGTTATGGGGAGGTATGAATGAGTAAGAAAGCTAGCTGAAAGTTATATTTCACTTGATTTGTGTTCTGCATTTGTGTTAGCTTCTACTGACGATGAACCCAAGTTGGTCAAGGAGGCAGTAAAATTGATAGAGGGTAAACTCTAGATGGATGCCATGTTCAAAGAAATGGAATCCTTGCAAAATAATGAGACATGGGATTTGGTCAAATTACCTAATGGAAGAAAACATGTAGGTATAAATTGGGTATTTAAGAAAAATATGAATGCAACAGGTCAAGTCAATAAATTCAAAGCTCAATTGGTAGTGAAAGGATATTCCCAAGTCGAAGGAGTTGACTTCGGTGAGATTTTTTCACTTGTTGAAAAATATACTTTCATTAGAGTACTAATGTCTCTGGCTAGAACATTTGATCTTGAGATAGAGAAAATGGATGTGAAGACAACATCCTACATGGGGACCTAGAAGAAGAAATCTACATGAAACAACCTGCAGGATTTATAGTAAATGGCAAGAAAGAGATAATGTGCAAATTAAAGAGATCCATTCATTGCCTAAAGAAATCACCAAGGATGTGGTATCAAAAGTTTCACACATACATCCTCAGTTTGGGATTTATGAGAAGCAAGGTTGATCATTGTGTATATTCCAAGGAAGAAGGCGGTCATTTCATATATGTAGCATTGTATATCGACGACATGCTGTTGGTCAGAAACAACATAGATGTAATAAAGGAGGTGAATATGCAGTTGTCCTCCAAGTTAGACATGAAGGATCTTGGTGCAACAAAATTCATTATGAGAATGGAGATAAAGAGAGATCGGGAAATTAGAAATATTTGGTTGAATCAAAGGAAGTACATAGAAACCATCTTGAAGTGTTTCAACATGTAGGATCACAAACCAGTCAAGGTGCCAATTACCATGGGAGAAAAACTAACTATTGAATAATGTCCAAAGACACAATAATAAATAGAGGACATGGCACGTGTTCCCTAAGAAAGTGTTGTTGGTAGTATGATGTATGCGATGGTATGAACTCGACTAGATATTGCTCATGTAGTGGGAGTATTGAGTAGATACATGTCAATACTTGGGAAAGAGCACTAGATAGTTGTCAAGAGAGTGTTTAGGTATTTTTGTGGAACAAAATATTATGATATATGCTACCAAGGGAATCATGAAGTTGAAAACGAAGTAAATGTACATGGCTTTATCAATGCCAAATGGGATGGAGATATGGATTGACGACAGTCGACTAGTGGATATGTGTTCAAAATTTTCAGTGGAGAAATCAATTGGATGAGTAAGCAACATGCGGTCGTAGCCTTGTCGACAATAAAAGTTGAATACATGGTAGCCACTCATGGAAGAAACAAAGTAGTATGGTTGCATTGACTGTGTTTAGTGAATCGGATTTGAGCAAAGAGTTATGAAGATAAATTGTGACAATCAAAGAATAATATTCTGGGCAAAGAACCCATCATATCATTCCAGGACGAAGCATATTGATGTACAATACCATTTCGTGAGAGACATGGTAGAAATAAAGAAGGTGCTACTGGAGAAAGTAGACACTTTGGAAAACATAGCAGACTCTTTGACCAAGTCTATAAGTGTTATGAAGTTCTCTTGGCGTAGCGAGGAAATGGGGATTGCTTCCCTAGGTCAGTGAACACATGTTCATGTTCTCCCGTATCAACAAAGAAGACAACAAGTGGGAGAATGTTGGGTTATTATATTATTTATAGTGAAAGAACAATCAATCGACTATCTAGTCAAGGTGGATCGTTTGGGTGATAAGTTGATCGACAAGTCATGTAGAGTCGATGGTTAAGTTGAAGGTTGAAGTGATTGACTGGGAAATTCAAAGTTAAAGTGATCGACGACAAGTCAAAAGGTCATCCTACAAGAGGTCATCAGGAGGTTGAGTGGGAAGCGACTGAAGACTGAATAGAGGTCTACTGGTAATCCAATTGAAGTCGACTATAACAAAATCTTGAGATTCACATGATTTGCAAACAATCATCTGCATGGATCTGAAACTGTTTTTGGGCACCATGATTTATGGTTTTGCATCCTATAAATATTATAAACAAGGCGTGTTGTAATTGTATTAATATGATGTTCATGTTGATCAATCTTAGAGGTTGTTGGTCATGTAGATGTAAGCCGAATCGATTGTAGAGTTGTTCTTGTGTAAATGAGGAGAGTATGATGGAGATTGTGTCTTAGGTGTAGACCAAGGTTAGTCATGTAAATATTTATTCATTGAATGAATAAGGAAACAAGGAGCAATACGCTCCAGGAATGTTGGTTTTCCCATTAGGGTTTCTAGGGTAAAATCTCTATGTATAGTGTTTGTCATTTACTTTCTTGTTTAAATATTTCTTGTCTTTCTTGGTTGGTTTAATGTGGATGTCTATTTCCTAAATATTTTCTAATGGACATCCTCATCATAGAGATGGTTTTTTTGTTCATGAGTGCTAAGAGAGGTATAAACACTGCCCCCCACCTAATGTTTTTAGTGTTCCTTGTTTTGGCAAGTTTTTTTTGGTGCATCTAGCCATTTTTGAGCCAACTCAACCTCTTTGGTAGGGTCTAGGGGTTACTACACATCTCTTCTTCTCAATCACAAGAATTGCTTCATTTGATAATTTATTTGTTTCAATTGCTAATTTGACTAAGTCATGGATTGATAAAAAGTATCATATTCTAAAGGTAGCATGCATATTTTAGCTAGCATTGTATCTAATGCAAGAGTGTTGAAACAACCAAATCCACGAGTGCACTAGGAGAGCATGATACAAGTAAGTGTAACACAAGTGAGCATGATGCAAGTAAGTCTAACACAAATGTGTGTAGGACTAATGAGCATGATAGTTAGAAAACAAAACATGCAAGATGATAGTGGAAGTAATAATGCATAACAACATGACAAGAGCAAGAGCATGATTATAAGCGTAGAATGTGAGTGCATGTAAAATGGATGAACACCACATGAAATAATGCAACATAAGTTTGAGAATTAAGAAAGCTTTAGGCACATATGAGGAGAATAATGCATTATAGGTGCATAATAGCCACCACGTATGATGAGTGCAGTAAGCATGCATCAACATGGCATCTTAGAGGAAGCATGGTGGGGGAAAATGAAATGTTATTATGTAAGTTGAAACAACATGAATGAATACAAAGCATTAGAGAAGAACACATTTAATCAATTAAAGATTGAACAAAATAGTTGGCAGACAAGTCAAATTGGCGAGTCCATATCCAATTTGAGAGATAACAATTTAGAGAGTCAACCATTGAGCTTGAATAGAATTCTAAGGTGTTCCCATTGCACCAGTTTGTATCAGACAAAGGTTGAAGACTTTAGTAGATAAATCACCACATGGAAGGCTCAAAGAAGACAACCTCCCTATCATGAGTGAAAAATATAAAGAAGAGGAGGAAGATTGGGTGATAGAGAATCCCCATGAACTTGATGTTTAAACAAGAAACAATTATGTTTAGCTGAAAATTTAATTATCTTAAACGAGATTTGATTTGTTTGGTTAACATAAACAAGAAGCAATTATGTTTAGCTGAAAATTTCACTGTCTTAAACAAGCTTTGATTTGTTTGGTTAGCCATTGCTTCGAAGAGAAATCTTGTCTGTAATTCCAAAGAGAGAGACTTTGTGTAAGCCATTTCATAGAGATTCAAGAAAGAGTTTGAAGAGTTTGAAATACCAGTTCCCCTTAAATTTGGAAGAAGTGGTTGATCCTCAGATTTTACAAGTAATCAATGCCACGAGGTTGAAGAGTTTGAAATACTAGTTCCCTTTGAATTTGGAAGTAGTTGATCCTAGGATTTTACAAGCAATCCATGTGACAAGGTTATTTCCATAACTACTTAAAAGTATGATGGGATATGCAATCCATGCCTCGAGGTTATTGTCTAATTAATTAAAAGTATGATGGGATATTTTGTCCAATGATGAACATATGGCGGAGTAGCATATCCCTTGATGTGTGGCTTCCATGCACCCACCTACGTGCTCAAATTTAAAATAGTTGGGACTGACCTTGAGCGTCTCTTCCAGACCATCCTATATAATCCATTTAGAAAACATTATAAATATACATATGACATCATACTATAGATTAAGTTGTATCAAGAAGAAATGATTTTTCATTTCATTATTATATATTTGTTGAATTTTACTATCCTAAACAAGAAGCAATTCCGAGGCATGAGTGATTGCCAGTAAGCCTTAAATTTTAGAGAAATAAAGATGCTTTGATTTGTTTGATTATACAATGCTTCAAAGAGTAATCTTGTTTGTAATTCCAAAGAGATTTTGAGTAATTCATTTCATAGAGATTCAATTTGATGGTGGAATGGGCGAAATAGAGTTTGCAATACTAGTTCTGAGTTACAATCTAGATTATGTCAGCTAAGTGCTTAGTGGGGAATTAGTGAGTGCAAACGCAGTTTTCAAGGAAAATCCCATTATGACCTCATTGAAGTGATCTAGATAGATATTGTTTTATGGGATATTGGATTTGAACAAACAATCACACGAAGTGGGCCATGCATAGTGAGTGAAGGTGCACTTTTCAAGTCAAAAAACATTATGCTCTCCACGAAGTGATATAGATAGAGCTCATTTTATGGGATATTGGATTGGACTAAACCATCATAGGAAGAGTGTTTCACAACCACTGCATTAGCAAATAATTCCTTTAAATGCCAGTTAAATTTGGAAATTGGATTTATTTGCAGACAATGGAGATTAGGAATGCCACTAGAGAATTTATTTTTGGAATTTATTTATGCTTTGCAAACGTATATGTATGCTTTTAAAATATTTGAAAGATTCATTTGTCACCAGTACAAGTGCTTAGTTGGGCGACTAGGAATACTTGGAAGATTCATGGTCACCATTGCAAGTGTTTAGTTGGGCGATTGAAATCAAAAGAGAGCTATTAAGAACTTTTCCTTAAGGAGAGTCAAGTAGATATACATGTTAAATTGTTGAAGACAACGAACGGGAAAATATCCATGCTCTCTACTTGGTAATATAACTTTATTGTTCAGAACTAGTGGAGAGTGATTTTTGCTAATTAATCATCCCCAAAATCTCTTGCTTTCCAACCCATTTTATTATAATGAGGGAAGACGATATTGTAAACCAATGAAAGAACCCATTTGATTATAACAAGGGGAGACATTTCCCACAAACAATGAAAGCTTAGAGCCAGATGCACCCCTCCCTATCTATTTGGCCACTTGAAAAGAAGTGGGGCGTTATCTTGCTGCTAAAAGTGGTATCTTGTTTTGCAACAACTACCAAATTATTTCTAAAATAAATATTTAATTTGACTTTGTGATTCAATTAAAGTAGGTACATATGGTGGAGTAACATATCCCTTTACTCATGGCTTCCATGCATGCATCTACGTGTTCATCATACAAATTTAAATTCATTGGGACTTGCAACCTTGGGTCGTAGCTGGTGCTTTGATACTATATAAATCATCTTATATGGATTCAAGAAGATGGATATGTTGTAATAGGAGCATGTCCTTAATGCCATTTGGATCTTGTATCTCCATTGTAAATCCTATTCTCTATCCCAAAAATAGAAACAAATTTAAGGATTTAATTTAATCATGCCAAAGACAAAGTATTTATGTATCAAGTTAAAAAAATAGATTGTTATTGGTAATGTATGAGAGGATTAGAGATGGTACCAATCATAAACAATATGACTTTGTAGTTATGCTTTGTCCAATTTTTGAGATCCAATTGACTTGGTATTGATGGTTTTTCTGCCTTTATTTTTCCCTGTGTTAGATGAACCATCGTCATGAGAGTGACTAGCTTATAGTCATGCTTCCATAATTGCGATGCATAAGTGATAAGTTTATCTTTGATAAAGGCAGGGTTAAGAAATGACTTTCTCCCCTAGTTATTAACAAAATTTACCAATATGTCTTCGGTAAAGGTAGGGATAAGGAATGATGTCAGAAGTAAGGCACAATATGAGTGATATCAGATGTAGGCAAGGCTAAGGAAGGTTGTCATAATTAAGGCACATAATGCGTGATAACATAAAGTATGACAAGGGAAATCACTTAGGGTACTAATGTAGTTAAATAGGGGTTTTGCATCTTGGATTACAAGTGTCTAGACTAGGGGAGGAAGCTATAATTGGAATCCATACGAGGTACTACACATACAATTGATCAAGGTTCCCTCTGATCCCTCCAGACCTGGAGATGTGAGTATGGTTATATTCTAATGGTTGCAAGTGCAAAATTCAAAAGGCTCTCTCTCATTATAAAGGTATTTCACTTCAAATTTTTCTACATCCCCAAAACAAGAAAATCAGTCATTGTCTCATAAATATTATCTTCTCCAAACGACAACAATCATCCACTATTTGTTGCAAAGGATATTACTAATTTTATTTAGAGCACATACCTTCTATTTTTCCATGGATAAGGTGAGGCTAGCTAGTTTATCATTAGAGCAGAACCAATTCTCAAGAACCAACTCGTGTTCTTTCTTTGAATTGTTCATTAGTAGAGTAGAACTAGTTCTCAAAGAACCAACCAACATTGTTGAAAAAATAAGATATTTTTTTGGAAAGTTTGTTCTTCTATGCTTCCAGAGCCACGACAATTGTAACTATTCTGGATACAGAAGGAGTGGTGTCTACATTAGTTTAGTTTTTGAATGAATGCTTTCTAAAAATTATGTTTATTTTTGGTTAATTGCTAGAGTGGTGCCTGCATTAGTTTAGTTGTTGAATGAATGCTTTCTAAAAATTATGTTTATTTTTGGTTAATTGTTAAAACATAGCATAACATAGTCTCCTCCACTGAAACTATTGTTTTATTTCAATTTAAAAAAAAGGAATTCACGCCCAGCACAACCTAGAAAAACTTGGTAGATATTTAAGTTTAAAACAAATTTATAAAATATATGTACCTTTTTTAGCCTCCCCTACTACCCCTTTGTTTATGGTTGCTTAGATGATAGTTCACCAATATAGTAAGTTGATGAAATGACTACCCCTACCTTTATTGTTTCTTCTTCTGTTGCTGGAGAACCTGAAACTGGGTGTTAAAACTGGTGTCTATCATTGGTGCATTCACTAGTTCTCGTACTGGAGCTTCATTTGGTTCATTGACTGGGTAAAATGATTAAAGGTCAACAAATGTCTTTGCTTTCTTTGGTATAGAATCTATTATGTCTCAAATTGTGTATGTTTCCCTCCTGGTTGAAGCACAAATTCATTGTGCTCCTCTTGTTATAGGCTATATTCCCAACCAATCCTTAGGTCCACCCTTCTTCTATGAGATAAACATATCTCTAATATATGACACTCGACAGTCACAAAGAAGAACAAGAGATCAACCAACCACAACTATGTCACCAAGCAGATGCACATCCCATTGATAATATCATTGTGCATGAAAGTCACCATGGGACATGCATCGATTACAGCAATGGAACATGCATCAATTGTAGCGTCACCAACCCCCATGTCACTTAAGATAAAAGGTTGTGTACATGGCTATTTTTAAAATTTTGCATTTTTAAATGATTTATTGTCTTTGAAAAATATAAGTGAAAAAAAAAATTAACACACCAGGTCTAATTAAGTCCCATCACAACTCTTAGCCGAACAAAAAAAATTCAAATTATCAAATTGTAAAATTAAAAATAATCATCTATTTTTTCAAAATTATCAAAATAATATTTTTAAAACATTAAAAAATATTTGCAAGGATGCAATGCTAATAGTGAATCAATGAATATTGACTCCTTACCGAAAGCTATAATCCTTGTTTTGGCAAGGACTAATAAACTCAACTTCATAATAGTGAATCAATGAATGTTGAATCCTTACCAAACGCTATAATCCTTGTTTTGGCAGGGACTAATAAACTCAACTTCATAATAGTGAATGAATGAATGTTGAATCCTTACCGAAAGCTATAATCCTTGTTTTGGCAGGGACTAATAAACTCAACTTCATAATAGTGAATCAATGAATGTTGAATCCTTACCGAAAGCTATAATCCTTGTTTTTGCAGGGACTAATAAACTCAACTTCACAATACTTTGTTTTGGGTTTTAGAACTAGATCGATCAAAGAATTGTGTTTTCTAGTCCAAGAAGAATCCCATGGGCTCGATGATGAAGTAAAGCTCAATGTAGATTTGAATTTGTGAAAAAACAAAAGTAAGAACAATATAGCTCATTAAAAGTTTTGTAAAGTACCCAGGACCAAAACATGTTACCAACAACCAATAAGATCGTTCAAAGCACAAATTACAAGCATGCATGGTGTACTTAGGGAAAGCCATGCCATTGGGTCTTTACAAAAGCCTTTAAAAGTAAAAGAGCTTTGAAAAAATTTTAATCCTCCAGTTTTAAAGAGGAAGCATATGAAAACAAAAATAAAGAGAAGGATTATAGGGTTAATATGAGATTAACCTTTACCATGTGGTGGTATTTTATTAGCCCGCCTAGTATTCTATTGGTCAACGTAGTGCATTATTATTGACAAAGATAAACAATGATTTAAGGTTCTTATGGAATTTTAATATTGACAATATTATAATATAAGAGGGAGGAACTATAACCATTATAAAAAAGAAAGATACATTGAATTCGAAAAAAATTGGGATATAAATTTAAGATACATTGAATTCGAAAAAAATTGGGATATAAATTTGGGGTATGGATAATTTTAAGGATAGAAATCTTTATTAAAATGTAGAAATATGGGTTAATCTTATTAGTCTTTAATATGCTATATGTAAAATATTTGGTGATATTAAAAATATTCAAATTTCTAAGGATTTTATATAGTTTTTATAAAATTTTGGCAATTTTAAGATAAAATAATTTTAAAATTTTGGCAATTTTAAGGTAAAATAATTTTATTCTAAGGAATTTGGGTGAATCTTTTTTAGAAAAAATAGAAATTGACAAATATTTTTTTTGGAAAAACTGTGCAAAATTAGCTCATTGACCAGATTTAGCCCCTAAAATCATCTATGATTTGGGGTTTGAAATGGACCTCCTAAGAAAAATATTAAATAGTAAAAGCATATACCATGTCACACTAAGTTAGAGGTGTTATCTAGTGAAAGTTAATCTACATTGTTTGATTAATGATAATTATTAAATAACTTAGGTTAATATAGAATTACAAGATGACTAAATTGAACTAAACCGTAATATTATAAGTTAGTTATATAATAATAGTATATTCTTTATTGCCCTTACTCGCCCCCTAAACCTCTCATGCTCTCGTCTTTTCAGTCTCTTGGTTTCAGGTGCTCACTCCTCTTTTCTCGTTCCACGTACTCTCTGCCCGGTCTTTTCTCGTATGTCGTCACTTCTCTCCTCATGTGCCTTTCGTGTGCCCTCCACGTGCTTAGGACACATTGAGGATTATCACACAAAGTTGGTGGACTTCGAGGCCTCCCCTCCTAGTCTCCACACCTTCGTATCACAAACTGAGTTTCTAGAATCCCACCCTCCCTCCCGCCTATTCTCTTCTACACTTCCTCATTCATTGCTCCCTTGTGCTTCCCCCGCTCACAAACCTGTGTCCCTCCCCCTCCCACATGGAACTCCTTCGCTCTCTCGGCCTCCTTCTCCCTCCACCTCACCCCCCCCTCCTCTAAACCCGTGTCTCCTTCTTACGCAGGTAAAACTTTATCCCCTACAAGATCTCCCCCGAAGGAGGAACAAGGGGTGTCTGGTAGCGACGTCCCTTCACGAAAACGTTCCTCCCGATGCATCAAGGAGAAAAAATAACTGGCAAAGATGGTTGTAGGAGATGACATTCCCATTAACAACATCCCCCAGCTCCTGGGGAAGACTCTGGTTGGAAGGTTTCAGGGAAAATATCTGGGAGAAAAGGCTCTAGTTTGTTGGCTACAGAATCATTGGAAACCCATTATTGGCTATGTCCCGAAGATACACCTCATGGCTAGAAGATGGATTTCTTTTTCCTTTTTCTCAGCCGAAGACTGTGAAGAAATTTGCAGGACGAATTGGTCTTGGGGTCCTTCTGGTGTGTGCTTGAAGCCTTGGACTGTGGATTTTGAACCCCTAAAAGAATCTATGGCTGTAATGAAAGTTTGGGAAATTTTGCCCGGACTGCCTCTAACCTTCTAGTCCAGGGAAGCACTAGAAGCCATAAAAAATAAAATAGGTTCCTTTGTAAAATTGGAACCCAACTGGGACTCGAAGAAAGACCGCAGGTGGGCTTGGATCTTGGTTGAAGTAGATGTAAGAGAAGGATTAGTAAGAACTATTGACCTGGTTTATGTTGGTTTCACATGCAATTAAAAGGTAGACTATTGAAGACTACCCTTTAGGTGCCATGACTGCCATGAAATTGGACACCTACGTTCTCAATGTTCCATAATTGCCCTGCTGCAACAAACACAAACAAGCACTTGGAAAACCAAGTTCATTATTAAAAAGAAGGAGACAGTGGTAGTTGACATGATGGAAGGTAGGAATTCAAAATGTCACCTAAACACCAAAAAGGGGTACTCACCAGTCAAGTTCAAGGCGATTTGGTACCCCAATCTCCTGCTTCAGGTATGCTTCCCCTTTCCACACCTCTTATTTCTTTTTCTGGTTCTTTTCCTATTTATCTCCCTCTCCCAAACCCCCTCCCTCTCCGAAAGTCCCTTACCCCCCTTCCCCCCCCTCAACCCTTCTAGAGGTTCAAGAAGTTGTCCCCACTAGAGCTCCTTCTCCCTCTCCCTCCTTTCCTCCATCTCCCTCTTTGATGTCTCCCCCCCTCCCCTTCATGGGCCCCCTCCTCTCCCTCTCCCGGATCTTATCCCCCCTCTCAACCCTCCCCTTCTCTCCCTAAAGTTAGCCTCCCTCCCCAGGAAAATAGATACGCCATGAGGTCAAAATCTCGGGACTTAGCCCCTTCTTCCGATTGTCTGTCTCTAAACCCTCCAACTCTATCCCAAGCAGGAAGGAAATCCCTCATTTCAAAAACAAAAGAGAAAGAAGTCATAGAAATCTGCAAAGGCACCCAAGCTACCATGATAAGGTCCCTTGGCTTCAGAATTGGTCTTTCAGCATTACCGACGCCTCTGGCCTCTCTGGTGGTCTACTCACCGGATGGAGCCCAAATTTCTAGGCTCTGTCCTCTTGTGTCACCCACTCTGCAATCTCTGTCAAGCTACAACACAAGAACAATAATGTTTCCTTCTCATTGGTGAATATTTACAGGCCTTACGCTGATAGGACCTCCTTTTGGGAGGATTTGGTCATCGCAGGTTTTTTTCAAGATCCCTTTTTGGTGGTGGGAGGGGATTTAAATCTAAACCTATCCTTGCGGGAGGTCTGGGAGCTCATCCTAGGGCTGGCAAGAAAAGACTCTTCTTCCAAGCTTTCTTTGAAAATGCCAACGTGGTGGACATTGAACCTGTGAAACTCTCTCCTACTTGGTGGAATTTCAGAACTAGGGAAGAGGAAGTTGCAAACAGACTTGACCGCTTCCTAGTTTTAGAAGCCCTACTAAACTCAAGAGATTTTTTAATATTTGGAGTAGATGTGGGAGGCATCTCAGACCATCTTCTTATCTCTCTTCACCGGTCCTCGAGTTTCGAATCCCCCCCCTCTCCCTTGAAATTCAACCAATCTTGGATGGAAGAGGAAGTCTTGAAGAAAATGGTCCTTTCTTCATTTAACAAACTAATCCCTTTGAAGCAGGAATCTCTTATGGTACAATTCGCAACAAATATCAAAAAATTGAAAAACGCCATAAAAATTTGGCTCCCTACATGGAAGTCCAAAAGGTCTCGACACATTCGATAAATTGAAGAGAAACTTGAAATGTTTCTAAGATCCATGGTGGATGCCCCTCTAACAAAAAATAGGTTATCAAAACTAAGAGATTTGGAGGAAAAGCGCACCAAATGGATTAAAACATAGGAACAAGAGTGGCGCACAAAAAGTAGGGCTCTATGGATTAAAGAAGAAGACAACAACACAAAGTTTTTTCATCAATTTGCGAATTTTCGAAGAAACCTCAACTCAATATGGGAAATCAAAGACGAACAAGGAGAAGTGGCTGCTACCTTTGGGGAAAAGGCAAAGCTCGAGGAAAATTTTTTCAGCAATCTTTTTTCTACCCCCCAGGATACCCTATCCAAGAAATCCTGGAAGTAGTAGGAAAATTCTCCACCGTCTCTACCGACATAATGAATATTTCCTTGGAAGAAGAAGTATCAAAACCAAAACTAAAGGAAGCTTTGTTCTCCATGAGTAATGGTAAAATCCCATGCCCAAATGGAGTAACTGGAAAATTCTTCAAAGCCTTCTATGATTTTCTAAAAGAAGATTTGTTGCTTATGATAAGAGAATCACAAAAGGAAGGAAGATTTCATGGCCCTCTCAATGCAACCTTCTTACGTCTCATACCTAAGAAACAATTCCCCTCTTCCTTTGAAGACTACAGACCGATCGCTTGTTGTAATGTAGTCTACAAATTAATCACCAAGATCATATCCAGACTACTCATGCCAATGCTCAGTGAAATCATCGGTGAATATTAATTCAAATTCCTTCATAACAAACAGATACATGATGTTGTAGCGATAGCTCAGGAAGTGCTCCACTAAGTCAAGAAAATAAATCTCAAGGCAATAATCCTGAAACTAGACATTTCCAAAGCCTATGACCACATAAACTGGACCTTCCTGCATTTAGTACTAATCCAAATGGGCATGAGTTTAAAAATAGTCAATTGGATAATGGGATGTTTCCAAAGTGCCTCCTTCGCCATACTCATCAATGGAGCCTCATCCAAGTTTTTCAAAGCCTCTAGAGGGCTCCGTGAGGGTTTCCCCCTTTCTCCCTTTCTTTTCTTATTCATAGCAGAAGTTGTCAGCCTTCTAATAAAGGAGGCGAGGTCCAAGGGTCTCTTAAGAGGTATTGTAGTCTCAGAATCAGAATCAATCACACACCTTTTATTTGTGGATGACATATTCTGTTGCTTACACAAATCTTAGAGGAATTTGAGTGCTCTCAAGGATCTTTTAAACCTCTTCTGCAACACTACGGAAATGAAAATTAATATGGAAAAGTCTTGTCTCCTTCTTCACCACTATGAGAATGAAGAAAAATCCTCTCTCGCCAACACTTTCCGTGCCCAAAGGAATTTTTTTTCTGACGGACTAAAGTACCTGGGTTTAATTTAAAACCTGTCAACTACAGAAAATAAGATTGGGGTTGGTTAATAAGAAAGGTCGAAGCCCACCTAGCCGTCTAGGTCAACAAGCTTCTCTCAATAGTCGAAGTCCCAAAATAAGTCCTAGATCACATACGTCGTTTAAGCTTTCGCTTCCTATGGAAGGGAAAAATGCACATGGAGGACCCCCATTGGTGAAATGGAACTCAATCGCAACGCCAAAAGAATTGGGGGGGGGCTAGAGGTTAAAAAACTTAAGACTCTTCACACGAGCCTTAGTAGGAAGAAACCTTTGGCATCCAACCTTGGGTAACACTCTATGGGTAAGAGTAATGAACTCCAATTATTTTCCTTCTTTGTCTATTTTGATTGGTTTCGAAAACCCTTGAAATCCAATAAAGGTTCAATAGCCTGGAAAGCACTTGTCCAAGCCTCCCCCCTAGTTGGTAAGTTGACTGTATGGCGCATCAGAAATGGGAAAAAAATAAGGCTGGGCGAAGATCCATGGCTGGGAGTTGGAAACAATTACAAACTCTCCCAACCCCTACTTTAGTTCCTAAAAGGAAAAAACTGTCAATTTCTGAGCAACCTCAACATTGATTTCCCCAATCAAAAGGAAGAAGGGGCTGGAAAACTACATATTCCCTGAATCCCCCCTATATCTACAAGACAAATGGAACTCTTACATTACCCTACTATGTGAAAATTTCATTACCCTAGACAGAGAGTCTGAGGACTCCCTTTGTTGGTCAAAAAACCCGCAGAATGGCTCTTACACGGTTAAATTAGGCTACAAAGCCTGGTTCGAAGAAAAATCAGAGACACAAATGAAGTGGTGGTGGAAGCCCTTATGGAAAATCAAGGCTCCCACTAGATGTTAACTGACTCTATGGCTAGCTCTAAACAACAAATTATTGACTTGGGACAACTGCCTCAGGAGAGGTTGGTGTGGACCTAGCAGATTCCCTATGTGCAAAGAAGATCAAGAATCCACTACTCAAATTTTTATATCTTGTCCCTTTGTAGAGAAGGTCACATGTTTAATAAAAGACAAACTAAATTCCAGGGCTGATTGGAAACACGGTTCTCTTCAGGAATTGGCTACAAGACAGAACAATCTCCCTTTATGCAGGTCTTCTGAGTACCATGATCACAAACATTTGGTGGGCAAGAAACAATGTCGTCTTTAAAGATAAAACCGTTTCCCCAGAAGTGACAACAACCTTATCACTCACTCTAGCTGAAGAATTCAAGACATAACCATGATCAAGCAAACAACGTTTCATAGTCCCCCCACCCATCAATTACACCATACCATGGGGATATTTCGATGGGGCCAGCCAAGGACATCCGCCTACATGCAGAGTTGGGGTGTTGTTGTTTATCAACCATAGTCACTATATCCATATCAGATACTCACCAAGAGGCAGAAAAAACAACATAGCAAAACTGATAACACTCTGGACCCTTTTGGAAACAACCAAAGAAAAAAATATGACAAAGCTTTAGGTGTTCAGAGATTCCAAACTGGTGATTGAATGGGAAATAGGCCAAAACAACATCCATGATCCTAGACTGGCCTCAATTCTAAGAGATATCAAGCTCACCTTCATAAATTTTGAATGGCTTTCTTTCTAGCACATTATGAGGGAACTCAACAAAAAAATAGATGAACTTTATAAAGAAGCTCTATAGCTACAAAAATGAGCTTTTGGATTTTATGAGTACTTCGAAGGCACAATGACAGATACAATGAAATTTCGCCTCTGAAAAATGTTTTTCTTGAAAGATTGTAAATGTTTTGAATGTTTGGAACAATATGTATTGTAAAAGGCCTTAAAAGGTATGTTGGCATATATAGAATAGATATGTAAGAAAACCTACTAAGACTAGACTGATAAGACAACAATGTGTATATTCCTTTTTTGAATATAACAGTTTTTTTTTTTATATGAAAAAAATATTATATTCTTTATTATGTTTAAGTTAGTTATATAATAATATTATATTAATAATTATATTATAATCATTGTTATATATATATATATATATATATATATATATATATATATATATA
>ML781719.1:141685-159164 GCA_009831015.1 Picea engelmannii
TAACTAACAAATATAAATTATATATAACATATATTATATGTAACAACATATGTAACAACATATGATATATGTTATATATAATTTATATTTGTTAGTTATACCATATATATATATATATATATTTTTGTTGTTACATATGATATATGTTATATATAATTTATATTTGTTAGTTATACCATATATAAGTTGGTTACAGTTGCATTTTTGGTAATCTAACTTGGTGGGGTACTCATGTTTGTAATTCACAACACTGTTAACTCATCTAGCTAATATAATGTAATATAATATATTTCTTAGTTTTATAATATAAAATTAGTTATGTTTCTTGTTATATAATATATATTTGTTAGAGAGAAATCTATATATTATAAGATTTGGATTTTTTATAATACAGTTATATAATTTTTGGTCAAATTACATTTTTTTTTAATGTTGAAATCACAATTTTTAATGCATAAATAGATTCATTTATGTTAAAAATCCCTATTGCATATGGAGTATGAAATCTAAAAAATTGATATGAAAATATGACCAGAAAAGTGAAATCCTAACATGTTTACACTATGCTATTCGGTAATTGTTCTCTTTCTATATATTATTTTATTATTATTATGTATTATATATAAAAGTCTTTACAATAAACAATTTAAGGTAACTTCGTTATGATTTTAATTAATGCTAGATTTATTTTTTAAGGACAAGTAGTGATAATATAAAATATTCCATGTTCAGTATTTCAAGAATATTTATCATACCTAGAGATGATATTACTAATATATTAGAGTTTGCCCCCTGCTCTCTGTTATAGGAAATAATGACTAGGATTCGTCACCGTTAATGGTCCATCAAGTCCTAAGTATTGCTGGGTCCTTTCCCCTGAATGAAGGGAGGGGCTTAGCTTACCCTCTCTTATCATGGGTGGACGACTCCTTTTATGCCATATTCCTAATTTTAGGATAGATTATGGGTGCAATAGTTAGTTTCTCTAGACAGAGGAAGGTGAGGTTTATATATGATTAAATATTGCCAAGTAAACATATTACACACAGTAATCTTTAATTTCTATAGATCCTACTCAACTATTATCTTTGACTCAATTTCTTAAAATTTTATTGGTTTTTGAATTCCAACTCATCAACACTAATTTTTCTCTTACGAGACCCATTTTAAACCCCAAATTTACTCTATAAATAAGGGACTTGGTGATTTGTGTGGAAAGGACAATCACTCTAGGACAATGCATTAGATTGAGCTAGTTCTAGGAACAAAGATGATAACACCCAAGGATATTTAATGGAGGTAAACGAGTCATTAATTTAGTATAAAAAACCTTGGAACCAACCGTTCTTTGAAGAACCCAAGTAAATTGTTCTCATTTTCATGGTTGCTACCTTTTTCGTTCACAAGTTCTTCCCTTCTTACATTCAGTTTTTGCAAGTTCATTTTGAGTATCGAGTGTATTCTTTTTTTCCACTACATGTTATAATTGAAGCTAGGGGTTTACGTCTTCATGGATGGAATTTGAAAATTGTCTGTCACTATGTGATTTTCCCATCAAATATTGCTAAAAATTGCTCGTGACTATAAACATTTATTTAAAATTCTGAGAACGAGTAATGAAGGTGTCAAAACGATCAAATTTGCGACTATCAACATTTTTTTAAAATTCTGAGAACGAGTAATGAAGGTGTCAAAACAATCAAATTTGCGACTATCAACATTTCTTTAAAATTGTGAGAACATGTAATGAAGGTGTCAAAATGATCAAATTTGATAGGTATCTCAATTTAAAATTCCAACCCTACTTTAGGTAAACTTCATTCATGTGCAAAATTTCCTTTCATTTTTCCAATTCTTTAATACTTGAAAGAGCTCAAGGAAATATACATACTTACAATAAGATGCACTTTACATATTTTTCTAATTATAGAGAAAAAAAAATCCCACGAAAAAAAAGCGTAATTCTATTCATTCGAAGATAACCAAATTACATTTTGTAGGTGCCTTAAGAACGACCCAACCATGGGTAAAGTGATCAGAAAATAGAAGCCCGAATGGGCCCATAAGCTGACTAAAAAGCCACAAAGAAGTATACAATAAATGAGCTGGGAATAACGACAAAAAATAGGGACATCTAGAGATCCAACACCAAAGTCTGCAGAAAGAGAAAGCCCCACACCTTCCCGAGAAAATGAAAAGAAACAACCTCCACGGAAACTCCAAAGGCTAGACGGACCAGGTCAGAGAGGCATATAATCCTGATGAAGACCAGAAATCGAAGGAACCTTGCACCCACGATCAGCTAAAACACCTTCACACAACCAATAGAAAAAGGCCCAATAGCTGCCCGCCCTTGGAAAGGACCTCAAAGCATTGACCTCTCCCCAAATCAATACTGCATGCTCAGAAAAAGGACCTCAAAGCTCTGACCAAACCACTATCAAAAGAGAAAGGGAAAAAATATTGAAAGTGAGGCAGGAAAAGACCGACATATGGCCCCCAAAAAATATAAAGGGGATCAAAACGCCAAACCCAAAGCACCGAACGTTGAATCACAACATCAACACCATGGCACTTGGAGAAACTCTGAATATGCATCAAACCCTAAATGAACCAACAAAATAGTTGAAGAATCCAGAAAAGGAGGCAACCACCTGCCACAAAAGAGAGAAAGGTCACACCAATAAACCTGGAACTCCAAGAAGAAAACCAAACGGTCCCAAAAACATCACAAAAAACCCCTCAACTACCAAAGCGGAGGCACATAACCTCAGGCAAAAGAAGTAGCACTCAAGCTCCTCTAGACCAGAAGCGAAACAACTCGCTGAAGAAAAGAAGGGTCTTCGCTAACCCAAAGAAGTAGGGGCTCAAGACCTAAACAACTGAAGGTGTCTTGAGGCCAAGCACAATGGCTGCAAAGAACTTGGGCATGGAGCTCCCAAAAAAACTAACCCTAAACCCTCCTTCGTCATCGGTGCCTTCCATCACCAGATAATAACCCAGAATACGCAACCAGACCAAGAACATGCGCTCTCAACCTAGAAGACAACGACAAGAGAAGGGAAGATGAGCACTCATAGGCCAACAATGAACACAATCATCACATTCGTAGAAGGCCGAAGACAAAGCTCTGTGGCCAGGGATGCGACTAGCAGAACCCTAACCATAGAGCCCCGACCCATTCGTATTTTCTCTATCAAGAAAAAAATATAAGATGTACTTTACATATTCTTCTAATTGTCGAGGAAAAATTATAAAATATAGTTGAAATTTAATTTCCTTTTCATTGTTCATTTCACTTATATTTAAACAACTTGGAGAATCTATATAATTCACCTTCACTATATAACAAATGAGTTTTTTCTTAATTCCTTTCTTAAGAGGTGTTTAAGTTCCACTTCCCTGTATAATAAGAAGGAAATATTAAATATTTTGTATGATGTAAGATGCTCATTGCTGTTTTTATGAAATTACACGTAGGTAATCCTTAAAATAGAATAACTAGATGGAATGTAGTTTTACATTGTGTGAATTAGTGAACAACTTTGGATCTAATTATTTATACCAGATAAGTGAAATGGAACACCAACCTGAATTGGGGTTATTTTAATTCTATATTCATTATAATCATTTTTAGTTGGCCATCTTTAACTTGATTACATATTTGGGTCATTTTAATAGTCATACAAAGCTAACCTAGTCACACAAAGTTAAGAGGTTAATGTTGTGGCTAATTTTGATAACTTAAATCTATAATCAAGTTAAACTCGATTCAATTTTTTAATTAACCCTTTCATCTTTTACGGGCCACCAGGAAGTGCGCCCCACTTCCTTGGCCACTCATGATGAGAAAGCACTCCTTAATTAGTATTATAGTTAGTGTTGCAATTGGTTTTAGATTTTTCTATTGTAGACAGTAGTTCATTTCAACACTTTCCGCTGCAAGCATTTAGTGCGCTTTTAACAATTACTATTGTAATCATTTTGTTAGTTGTTGCAACTTCTATTGTAATTAGCTAATAACGAGAAGAAAAAAGCCGCCTTGCTTATAGAAGGTTCTCCTCTCTCACTCAATAAGCGTGATGGCTATTTTCTCTTCTAATTCTTCTTCTCCATTTTCATGTATATTCTATTTTCTTTGCTCTGCGCTATCTAATTTCTGTTTTTCATTGCGCGTTTAGTTTTCTGTGTGTTTTTTTTTATCTGAATTGGAAATCAATTGGTATCGGAGCCTCGATCCAAGTCATCTTTTGCTCAGCCATGGAATTCAAAAAAGAGGTCATCCAACATTTGTTTTTCTTAGAGTCATAGGTCCTTCTCAGGACTTCCAGTGTGCCCTCCTCAGGGCTTCCAGCACATTCATTTTTCACCATTCTCCACATGCCCTCTTCAGGGTATAGGGTGCCTTCTCAGGGCCCTTAGGAGTTCAGTGATTCTTAACACAACATCCATTGATAGATTGGCATGTGTGGTGCATGAAAATTATGCCACCGCGAAGAGAGTCATCTATAGAGGATTTTGCATCCACTGCCACAGCTACAATTCGAGATTTAACGATGGCTCTCTAAGAGCTACTCCATCTGCAACAAAGCAAAGATACAACACCAATGCAACTCGATACGAGCTTCCAATTATTAAATTTTGCAGGCCAAATGAATGGTGAGGAGGTCGACTCTTGGCTTCATAATATTTCCACATACTTCTGTACATGTCCTAAGATGATATAAGACATGAAGCTTTAGATTGTCGGTTTGCAACTCGAAGGAATTGTGCAAACATGGTGGGACACTCAAATGGAGAATTCTTCTTGGGTCATGAACATAGGTGACCCAATCAAGACACATACACCACACATTACGACGTGGGTGGGATTTTGCAAGGCACTCATAAACCGCTTCTATCCCCTAGGATATTGACATAACCTCCTTACCAAATGGTTGCAACTATGGCAACTCGCCCATCAGTCAGTACAGAGCTACATAGATGTCTTCTGCAAGTTTTGGATCCAACTATACATTTTAGATCCAGGAGATGTATTGATTGCCAAATTTAATTATGATTTATTAACAATTTTCTGTCGTGAAGTCAATTTGTTTGAGTCTCCTTCCTTGGACAAGGCCTTTCTTTGGGCCTTGGTCGTGGAGCGTAAAGTGGCTCCTCAAATCCACTCTCCCCTAACCCGATATGGTCCTTCGACTGCTAGACCTTCACATACTGAGCATTCTATGGTTTCCCTTGCTTCCCCATCCACACCTAGAAATGCACCTTGGTGTACCTTTCATAAGACTAACTCGCATGCATCTGCACGTTGTTGGGCACTTAAGAACATTCGCACCAACCAAACTCTATTTCCAGAGGTTGCTCAACCAGATTTCTCTGACGATCCTGAAGTAGTCTCTCTCGACAATCCTACCGAAGTGGACCCTTCTCTGATCTTGATGACCACTAATGAACTCAACATCTCTAATATACCTTTGTTCACACATAATTGTTAGATTAAGCATGAGTTGGCTACTCTCATCTTGGACTATGGAAGCCAAAAGAACCTCATTACCCAAAACTTGGTCACATGCTTGAACCTCCCCACCACTCTGCACCTGGCCCCATACCAACTCGACTGGGTACAAAAGGAAGGCCCTCGTCTCACTATCTCCCAATGTTGTGCAGTTACCTTTGCGATTGACCCATTCTGGGATACTATGGTGTGTGATGTCTCTTCTCTTGATTGTGCCGGTTTTTTACTTGGCATTCCCTACCAACAGGACCGACATGCTATCTATCATGCTAAATCTCAACAATACCACTTGCAACATGAGGGGCACACCTATATGCTTACTTTTTCTTCTTCTTCTCTTAAACCCACCCAACCTATTACTGACCACACAACCATTAATCAAGTTAGTCTGAACCAAATTGTCTCTTTGTGCTTAGTTTGCCCCATTAACCTAGACAACCAGAATAATCATGTTCCTCCTGCCATGGATCCCTCGCTCCAAGAATTTGTAGATGTCTTCACACAATCCACATAACTGCCCCTGTCTCACTCTATTGAGCTCACACTTGATCTAATTCGTGGTGCTTCTTTGCCCGTCGTCCTATCCTATCACATTACTTCCCGGGAGGCCACTGAGATGGAACACCCAATCGGTCAACTTTTGAACTTAGGCCATATTCCCCCTTCATCAGCTCCATGTGCATTGCTCGCCTTTGCTATCCCAAACAAAGATGATTCAGAAGGGTGCCTAGTGACCCCCTACCATGCCCTTAATAAAGCCAATATTAAAACTCGTTACCTCCTACCCTGGATTGAGGAATTGATGGACCACTCACAAGGGGATTATTCCTTGACACAAATGGATTTGACAATTGGCTACCATAAAGTTTGCATGAATGCAACAAGTCATTTGGGTAAATGCGTGATCATTTATCTTGACAATATTTTGGTCTCACTATTTCTTGGGCAGAACATCTTCAACACATCTGCAACACATCTGCAACATCCTCAAGCTACTTCGGGCATATACACTTTAGGGAAATAAATCCTATATTGGACGCTCATCAATTTCACATTTGGGACTCATATTGGACACAACAGGGGGTCAATCAGATCCATCTCGAGTACATGTTTTGGCACAATGACCAACGCACTTCAATTCCCATGACCTCAAGAATTTTTTTCAAAATTTTGGGCAACACTTCGCTTAGCTTTCGCTCACATTATGCTCTACACGGGTTCTGCGTTTGCCAGATAGGAATCAACGGTCCTTTGAGATTAAGAAGGATGCATTTCAGTTCACTATTGGGGCGATATTTAAACAGGGAGGTCATTCAATGAAATTCCATTTAGAGACCCTTGTTGCTTCTGGCTCAACACATCAGCAACAGGAACATTAGTTAGTTCAATGTTTTATCCATATGTTGACTAAACGCTATACTCAGGGAGCAGTTTCCTTACGAGCAACCCAAGACCGTGCGAAACACATGCATGATAAGAGGCACACACCATTGTTCTTTCAAGTGGGAGATTGTATATGTCTCTTGTTGGACAAGTACCAATTTAAACGCCAACATCATTTGCAACACAATTTCCTTCATTTGCTGGCTTCTTAATTAGTATTGTAGTTAATGTTGCAGTTAGTTTTAGCTTTTTCTATTGTAGAGAGTGGTTAGCTTCAGCACTTTCCACTGCAAGCATTTAGTGCACTTTTAGCAATTAATGTTATTAACATTTAGTTAGTTGCTGCAACTTCTATTGTGATCAGCTAATAACTAGAAGGAAAAAGCAGCGTTGCTTATAAAAGACCCTCCTCTCTCATTCAATAAACCTGATGGTTATTTTCTCTTCTAATACTTCTTCTCCATTTTCATGTACATTTTATTTTCTGTGCTCAGCCCTATTAATTTCTGTTTTTCATTGAGCTTTTGAGCTTTTAGTTTTCTGTGTGTTTTTTTTAATCTGAATTGCAGATCATTTTATCAAATTTACAATCAAGTTAAACTCAGATTTCTTAGATAACCGTTTCAACATGGCCTTTCATCAATCTACATTCAGGCTCAGATTTCTTTGTTAACCCTTTCAGCATGGCACTGAGAGCGTCTAGTGAAAATCGTTTACAAGACTCAAGATGGAAAGGCAAGCCTATGCCCTTGGTGTTACTTCTATCTTGAAAATCACTTCTATGTAGAAAGCTTCAATGATCGAGGGTGAGCCGAAAAGTTAGAAACCAGAGAAGCGAGATCGCCTGCTGGACTGCTCATGCAATCATTCTCTCAAAAAAAAAAAAAATCCATTGATAACGCCTTGTGTTTTAAGGACATGCAAGCCATTGAAAGAGCAATCTCATCAGTACCAACAGGCAAACCAGAAAAAATCCAATCGAAAGCATAAATACCAATCTTTTCAGATATCATAATGTGCCGTATCTATGAAGCCCAAAAAGTGCAGAATCTCAGTTTTTTGGGCCGCCCACATGACGAAAGGTAGAACAGTGCCAAATATTTCATGGAAGGTTCTTACCAAGAAACTGAAATCAAAATACAGATTCTGAAGGCAGATGAGCATAGGAAAGCTGCCGGAGAAGATTGCCTGAGAAGTTTGCCCAGTTTTGCGTGACGCGCGACAGGTGGAGGGTCGTTTGGTAACATGGGCGGGAAGTGGGTGATGACCAATATTTCAATTCTCCTCGAAACAACCAGCAATTACGTGGTTGCCAACCATGAATTGCCCATTCACATACCAAGGGGCCAGCTGGGAAACAATAAAAGTGAAAGAAAAAGTTCTCGCCGGAAGGTGACCGGGGTATGAAAGTCCCGGAAGGTGACCGGGGTATGAAAGTCCGGCCGCCAGGCATTTCATGGGTAGCTAAGTGGACTTTCCATCAGTGAAATAAGAGTTATGGTTGGTTTTTGATTTGGGTTGATTAAGATTGGGAAATAACTTGCATCATGGGAATTAAATTAGTTCATTTATAATATTGATTTCGTGTAATATATAGTTTGAGTTCAGTAAAAAAAAGTCATTTCTTAAAATAGTTAATTTTTTTTATTTAATAGAAAAATTAGAATAAAATTTATTTTTTATTGTCTTCCCTAAAATTTGGTTAATAGAAACTTCTAATGAATTTTTTATTTAAATTATAATTTGGTTAATAGAAACTTCTATAATTAGATGAATTTCTTATTTAAATTATAATTTTGATAAGTAAAAAAAGTCATTTCTTAAAATAGTTAATTTTTTTTATTTAATAGAATAATTAGAATAAAAATTATTTTTTATTGTCTTCTCTAAAATCTGGTTAATAGAAACTTCTATAATTAGATGAATTTCTTATTTAAATTATAATTTTGATAATTTAAATGAGTTTAGAAAGTATAAATTACTTTCAAATTGTGGTTTTCAAATGTTTAAATAGAAAATCTAAGAATAATAATAATAATAATAATATATTTTTAAGGTTATGGCCAAGCCACATCAAATTGGTGTATGAGACCCTCTTGTTTGTAAGATAAGGGACTCTCCTCCAGTGAGCTATTTGAAAGAAACACACGTTCTTAACCATTAAGAAACACCCCTACTTACAAACATCTTTTAAAATGTGATTATTTTAATCATCTTAACTAAAATCCTATTAATAAAAAATTCTGTAATTGGATCAATTTGTTATTTAAATGGTAATTTTGATCATTTTAATTGATTTAAAGGTTGTAACTCATGTTTAGATTATCCTTTTGAAATACCTAAATTGGAAATTTAAGAATATTGCAATTTGAAGTATTTGATTTGAACAAAATCCTCCGATAACAACTGGAAGAATAAAATGATCCAAGTTAAAAATTAGGATGCATGTGAAAAAATTTAGAGTTGAACAAAACTTTTGAAAACATCATTACACCACACGGACAACTTGAATAATAATAAAACTTTGAAAATGACTAAAATTTCTGCTATATTTGTGTCCTATTTATGACCTATACTGGAGTTTTTCGCCACAGGTGCATTAAGCATGCTGCACTATTTATGCGAACCGTATGCTCCGTGTGGTTGCCGAACGCATAGATAAAAGGCCGATTCTTTTTCATTCACATCACACATGAAGAAAGGCCAATTGTTTTCTTCACCAGCATACATGGACGGCTAAGTGCGAGCTCCCTACAGTTGGGCCGTTGCCTCTCACAGAGGATCGCAATTTGGTCGCGTGTCCTCCACTCATATCATAAAACAGCGGCGCGATCGAATTGCTCTGTATGTTGTGTGCCAATATCTGTATTTAGGGGTAGAGAAATCATGGCGATGGCGGCTGCGGATATGTGGAGGGCGGGGAGCAGGCGCAGCAACTCTTCAGGAATATGGAGGGGAGGGGACGACGTGTTCTCCAGATCCTCCAGGGATAGAGATGAGATGGATGACGAAGAGGCCTTGAAGTGGGCGGCCTTAGAGAAATTGCCCACTTACGACCGAATCCGCAAGGGGATTCTCCACAGCGTTGCAGGTGAGCACGAGGAAGTCGATGTCGCCAAGATCGGCTTTCAAGATCGTCGGCTATTGATTGACAGATTGCTCAAAATTGCTGATGAAGATAACGAGCACTTTCTGCTCAAGCTTCGCAGTAGGATCGACAAGTAAGGGAAAATTCCCTGCGTCTTTCTTTTCATTTCATATTACTCTGTTTCTTGAGTTTTTTATGTTTTTGGGTTGCTGGTATTTCGCAGAGTCGGAATCGAAATACCCAGGATCGAGGTCCGCTATGAGCACTTGAATGTGGATGCAGATGTATATGTTGGTAGCAGAGCACTGCCTACTATCCCCAACTTTACCTTAAATATGATGGAGGTATGCTCAATTGAATGGACAAATTTTGATTTTTGTTGAATAGACAGAGTGGAAATCACGCTCTTATATGGAAAAGGTATTTTTCAGGCGTTTTTAAGCTGGCTGAGGATCTTCCCGAATAGGAAGAAACCCCTTTCGATTCTCCATGATGTTAGCGGTATTATAAAACCATGCAGGTGAACATTCATGAATAACAGCAATTTTAGTAAGATGGGTTAGTTCAAGTGGTTGTGTATTTTGGGCTTTATAGATAATATCTAGAGATCCTTTCTGCAGACTGTCTGCCTCTGTTGGATGCCTTATGAATCCGCAGAAATTTACACATTGGCATCTCTCTTTTCATTGCTAGGATTCTGAACTTTGGTATTTTGGATATTGCAGAATGACTTTGCTTTTGGGACCGCCAAGTTCGGGGAAAACAACTTTACTCTTGGCTTTGGCTGGCAAGCTGGATTCAGAATTAAGAGTGGGCTCCCTGTACCATCCTTTGATTCCACAATTGTCAAATTGTTTTGACAATACAGTACACCAAATGCTGAAATTGGGCGTTCTCTTGATCACTATTTGCAGGTAAGCGGCTCTGTGACATACAATGGGCACAGACTTGATGAATTCGTGCCCCAGAGAACATCGGCTTACATTAGCCAACATGATTTGCATATTGGTGAGATGACCGTGCGAGAAACTATGGACTTCTCTGGTCGATGCCAAGGGGTTGGAACCAGATATGGTATGCTCTTTGATAATGCTTCTTTAAATGGTTACAGAATGGGTTGTATTAGAGTTCCAAAAATGCAAATTCCTTGCACAGTTTTCACTGAAATTGAATTGTATACAGACATGCTGGTAGAACTGTCGAGGAGAGAAAAACAGGCTGGCATCAAGCCTGATCGGGATATTGATGTTTTTATGAAGGTGTGAATGCTGTTATTCAAGGATTTTTATATATTCTTGCCTCTGTTTCTGTTTCATATTCGTAATGGTAGACTACCTTATGTTTGAATTGCAGGCGGTTGCTCTCGAGGGGCAAGAAACGAGCCTTGTTACGGATTACATACTTAAGGTAAGTGCATTTTTTTGTAAAGGAAAAATGTATCGCCATCTGTAGGGTAGGCCCTGATAGAGAGCTTGTGGTGCAGATATTAGGGCTGGACATTTGTGGGGATACGATAGTGGGAGATGAGATGCGAAGAGGGATTTCCGGGGGTCAGAAGAAACGTGTCACTACAGGTGAGTTTGGGATATGGTCTAGTGGATTTTTTTTTTAATGGTCGTAGTCAGCCAAATCGGAAATCGAAGTGATATTCGCCAAGCAATAGATTACTTCAAGTTATCTGATCAAAATGTGAAATTGAAAACGTCAAGTTATGGATTCAAATCAGTAAACTGGAAGTAAGTGGCATGCGCATAATGCATGTTGAGTGGCTGTGTGCCAGAGTTAGATTGACTTGACGATTTTAAAATCAAAAACACCTGAAACTTGGTGGGTGTTTGGTTGGATGGGGGTAGGTGAGATGCTTGTTGGCCCCGCCCGGGCTCTGTTCATGGACGAGATATCGACGGGGCTGGACAGCTCAACGACGTTCCAAATTGTGAAATGCTTACGCCAAACTGTTCATGTCTTGGACGGCACAACCTTCATTTCGCTGCTGCAACCAGCCCCGGAAACTTATGATCTCTTTGATGATATTGTTCTTCTTTCGGAGGGTCAGATAGTTTATCAGGGGCCCCGCGAGCATGTGCTTGAATTCTTTGAATCAATGGGCTTCAGGTGCCCTGAGCGTAAGGGTGTGGCAGATTTTTTGCAGGAGGTAAGTGGAAATTCTATTTTTGGGCCTGGGCTAATCATTAACTAAATTGTTTCATTTGCAGCGTTTTTCTACTGAAATAATGATATTTGAAATGATAATAAGGGCAAAACACAGCTTCATTAGCTCAAAATTCCAATTTAATCATATATCTCAATTTAGATTGTCAAAATTGTCGTTTGGACAACAAAGTAATCACATTGAAAGATTTTTTTTAAACCTAATTCGACCAAATACAAAACAGTTGAAAATGGGGCGATTAGTTAATCAATAAACAGCTCGCGATTTCCTTAGTCTGGTGAATCTGGTTGTATCGTCCGTACTGGTATCGATTCGATTTTGATTTTGTTTGATTTGCAGGTCACTTCGAGAAAAGATCAGCAGCAATATTGGGCTTTGAAAGACCAGCCGTATATATATGTTCCCGTTAAGGAATTCGCGGAGGCATTTCAGTCGTTTCGCGTTGGGCTGAGATTGACGGAGGAGTTGTCAGTGCCATACGATAAATCGAAGAGCCATCCGGCTGCGCTTACAACTTCGAGGTATGGAGTGAACAAGAAGGAACTTTTCAAGGCCTGTTTCTGGAGAGAATGGCTCCTAATGAGGAGAAACTCCTTCGTCTACGTGTTTAAGACGTCGCAGGTACATGCTCACTATCAATTTCAACTGCATCGTTGGTTTTGGCTTTACATTCAGACAGACTGAGCACTTTTTGCAAATCAAAATATTCTGATTTTCATCCAGAAGTTTTTTATTTGGACCTTTTTGCCTAATTTGTGAAGAGATTGTGTGATTTTCCCACCTTAATTTCTATTCAAACTAAAGCTGACACCAGCATAAGTAAAGCTCTAGTAACGAACAGCAAAAATCGCAGTGTCAGGAAGATGGTTGTGGGTAAGCAATAAAATCGAGGGAAAAATGGTCATGAGATTGTCATGTCAGCAAACGGTCAAATAAAAGGTCATTAGGCCAGTCAAAGGAAATCTTAACTTAATGATGAAGTAGGACAATGGGCCAAGGAAATAAGTGACGATTTTTATAAAATTATTTTTGTTGGATTTAGAAATTATATCTTTTTAAATGTAATTTTAAATAGAATCAATTAATTACTAAATAAGTTTATTTATTTATTTTATTGTTTTTCAAATTTTATAATTATTTATAAGTTATTATTTTTCAAATTATAATAATTATTTATCTATTATTAACAATATATTTATATTATAAAATTATAACATTAATTAATTTAATAATAAATTTCAATAACTATTAAATCATCCAATTTTAATAAATATAAATTAAAAAACAATGTTAAACTAATCCAAACTGCATTGGCTAAACGTTCTACCTTTTGGGTTTTTTTAGGTGGGAGAACTTTCAAAAGGTAGAACGTTTAGTTTGTTCTATTCCAAAAGCTACAGGCTGTAGGGTAAAGCTTCTACTAATTGACTAGAAATCCTGTGAATTTTTTTTAGATTTGAGTGATTATTTCTGTATGATCAGTGTCCCAAGGATTTTTCATCCTACTAAATCTATTTATACATTCAAAAATGAATTTTGAACAACAAAAAATAATGATTACTGTAAATTTATATAGCCTGATTCCTAAAAAAAAAAAAACCATTTCTTACAAATAACCATTTCAAAACATAAACATATAAGCTTCTTTATAATTACAAATAAAACTCTGATATTTTATGAAGTTATCAAAACTTAGAACTCCATGAAAGATATTTATAATCTTATCAAAATTCCAAAGACAGATCTGTCTGGCGCTTAAGGTCCACCATCCACTCGCTGTTGGGACCCTGGAAAGGTGCAATCAAGCGAGAGCATCTTTGAATCAACGGCATTGCAATTTTCTTTTGTCAGGGATGACATTATTAGATCGCTAATGGTTTTGAAAACAGAGATTTAAAGGTCTGTGATGGGTTGAAATTGATTCCCAACAAGGATAACGTAGAGGGAGATGGGCCAGGCTTGTTGGCGGTTTGCCTTTCTTACCCGCTTTAACCCAGGTGACCAATCAATTCTCCAACAGATTTGACAGCATCGTACATGGCGGTAATCCAGGCTACTACGCATAACCTGTGCCTCTCTTCTTCACATTCCCATTCACATTCATATCAATCTAAGCTTGCTTTTGCAAATTCAATTGCCGTATCCTCGTTCGAGATTCGAAAGGCAATTGGGTTTTTTGGGCAACGTGGAGATAGATGGGCCTCACTCATCATAAAAGATTTAAAGACAAAACAAAGTAGAGATGGATGGGTCAGGTAGCCTCAAAAAGTCTGGTTCATAATGAGCTTGTTGATGATTTTGAGAAAGATGGACAGTTGGGATTTTCCTTTTTCCCCTCCACCTGTCCGCCTATAATTTCATGACTTTTGGGTGTTGGGACCATTGTCATGTGTGTACAGTGTGCCTCGTTGAATGTAATCGTCGAATGTCCCATCTGTGTCTTGTATTAAGATTGTTTAAGTATGACAGGCATGATTTGTCTAAGCTATATCCGATACTTTTGGTAAATGCAGCCCGACACATGTGTGATTTCAGTAACCGATATTGACCGATTTCCTTTTTTTTGATAAATGCATTGAACAGCTGACTGTACTTGCTTTCATCACGATGACATTGTTCTTGCGGACAAAGATGCACCATGACACGCCAGACGATGGGAACATTTACATGGGTGCTATCTTCTTTGGCCTGGTCAGTTGTATGTTCAATGGGTTTGCAGAGCTTTCAATGACAATTCAAAAGCTTCCTGTTTTTTACAAGCAGAGAGACCTTCTCTTTTTCCCTTCCTGGGCCTACTCACTACCTATTTGTGTGACAAGAATTCCAATTTCATTTCTCGAGGCCGGAATATGGGTTTTCATGACCTATTATGTCATTGGATTCGACCCTGAAGTTGGAAGGTGAGTATTCCCGCCATCATAATTTGCATCAATTTGAGTTGATTATGTTTTGAGCTCAATATTCAGAAAACTTAAGCTTGTTTTACTTCGCAGGCTGTTTCGCCAGTTTTTGCTGCTATTCTGCGTACATCAGATGGCCACTTCACTATTTCGATTCATTGCATCTTTGGGTCGGAACATGATTGTAGCTAACACATTTGGAGCTTTTGCATTGCTCGTTGTTTTGCTCCTCGGCGGATTTCTTCTCTCGAGACGTAAGTAGTCTTAACATTTTTAACATTTATTAAACAACCAGTTTTAACATTTTTCACAGTTTAGATTTGAATTTAGATGGGTGTACATCTTTTACATGTGTTTATATGGGCGTAGTCTGGTTTACTTTTTTTTCCTATTATTATGGTAATTGGATTGTTGGAAAAATTACAATTTTAGAATGCTCAAATAGTATTTCTGAATGCATATATGATTCAACATTTTTAAAAACTTCTAGACCTCCAGAAAATGTATTTCTGAATGTATAAATCTATTTATGAATGTATAAATTTATTGAGCACCTTCAAAAACTTTCAGGTCATTCAGAATTATAGGCGTTGGTTTAACTGTTTTACCTTTTTGCCTTCCTCTCCAGAATCAGGCAACATAAATTTGCATTAAATCACAATTTTCTGTTGTTTAAATTGTAGTTTTGAATGCAAAAATGGATTCTGACAATATAAATCTGTACTTAATCACAACTTTCTGTTGTTTAAATTGCATTTCTGAATACAGAAATGGATTTAGTCTGCTGAAAAACCTTGGACCACTCAAATTATACAGATTTAACCAACTGCAGATCCGTGCTGAAAAATCCTGAACCACTCAAATTATACAGATTTAACTACATGCAGATCCAACAATATCTTGCCAGATTTCAAACAAATATCCCCAAAAAATATAACAGGAAAAATACAAAATACTTATCACATTTACACTCCCCCAAAACATATACTATGCACTACTAAAATCTACTATTTTTTAAATTTCTGCCAGAGTTTTGAACAAAATCCGTCTAAAACCTGATAACCAAAAAAATTAAAAACTTAAAAGCTTTAGAATACGTCATTAGATGTATAGTGTTCTTGTATGTACAGGTATGAAGAATTGACTAACCTCCCTATTTAAAAAAATACTTTGATAAATTAAATTAATTAAAAACACAAATCAAATTAATTAGAAATTTTAAGATATTAACTATAAAGCAAATCAAATTAGTTTAAGTAGATGCTTTATACTTTATCCTTATCGAGTTTGTCCTAACTGTAACAGATGACATCAAAAGCTGGTGGATATGGGGTTACTGGGTATCTCCCCTCATGTATGGACAGAATGCCATTTCTGTGAACGAGTTCTTGGGTAACAGTTGGAACAAGGTGATTATAAAATATTCAATCTTATCCGAAGATGGATTTATTAGAAAAGGATCCAAATTACTGAGAACTTTTGTGTGAAATTGCAGCCAACCAAGTTGAGCAATGAGACATTGGGTGTATATATTCTAACCTCGCGCGGTATATTTCCACGCGGATACTGGTACTGGATTGGTATTGCAGCTCTGCTGGGTTACTCGGTCCTCTTCAACATATGCTTCACTGCCGCGCTAGCCTACCTCAAACGTGAGACAATTTCCTCATGTTTTTGGTAAATATATCTTGGAGCAACTTAGAATGATAGGTACATTGCCGGTTTTCTTACTGAATGGATCGAATTTCATGCAGCTCTTGGGAAAGCCCAGGCGGTGGTGTCTGAAGAGGCTTTACGGGAGAAGCATGCAAATAGGACAGGAGAAACTATGGTGGTTGAACTGAGCTCTCATCCAGTATCTAAAGGGAAGTCCATTGCAGAATCCGCATCTGAAGGTAAGGATATGAATATTAAATTGGTTTCGCAAGCTGTTTATTCTGGAATGGTTATTGATTAATTGTTTGTGCAATGGTTTGCAGCTCGTGCCGGTGAAATTGTGAGGAGAAGTAGTGTATCGTCTGCCGGATCTTTATCTGATAGATTGGGGGCAACGGCCGCTGCTAATTCCGGAAAGGCCAAGAAGGGCATGGTTCTTCCGTTTGAACCTCTCTCTATAGCTTTCGACGATATTAGTTACTTTGTCGACATGCCTGCGGTATGTAATCATCACCATTTTTCTTTAAAACCCCGAAAATAGATAATCAAATTCTCAAAATCTTCAAATTTGACTAAAAGTAATGTGAAAACAAATAACTAAGTTTTCAAAATCGTCAAATTTGATTACTGATTACTATTTCGTTTTGAAAATTTATACGAACTCAGAATTTTCAAAATTCAAATTCAAATTAGATTAGCTGTTTTGTTTTGAAATTCTTTATCATACCGAAGGGGTGATCAATAACCAGTCTACTACCCAGGAT
>ML781719.1:168440-199705 GCA_009831015.1 Picea engelmannii
TCATGTATTTTACTAAAAAAGGACCAACCTCATGAGGAAACTTGAATGTATTGTGTTCATGTTCTAAGAAATATGCAGGTGGTTAGAATGGATCCTCTATCTTATATACTCTAGAGAAAATATCTCGGGAGTCAAGAAAGATGGAAGTTTATAAGGTTCTTCTTCATAACCATATATTATTACGATAGTGTGATATTAAAAGAGGAATAGACTTCCTACCCTGGTGTCTTTTCTCAACTACAACATCTTCTTAAATTTAGGGAACATTCTAGGAGGTGGAGTGTTATAACATCATTTGCCACTATACATGCATATGATGACTCATTGGCCTATGTGACTTCCCTTTCCTTTATTAAAGGACTTAAATCCCCCTTTTCCTCCTCAAGAACTTATTTAAAAACCCCATTTATTAAACTGTACATGACTTTCCTTAAAGAAACTTGCGTACATACGCATGTTCTCTGTTAGCAACCCACATAAATGTTAATTTTGGCTCAAAAAAATATAATCATGGCATTTTGAGCGGAGTTTACAAGATTTTCCATTCCCTCACTTTCTAAAGCCCGTACATAACGACTCCAACCATTAAAAAGGAGTATAAAAGAGAGCCTTGGGGTGGAGGAAAAACCTGGCTAAGAAATGCACCATTATGCTGGCCTTTTGAAGATTATCCTGCAAGTTCCATGTTTCCCTAGTGTTTAAGATTGTCCCCTTCTTACACACGAAATTCCACACGACTAAGTGTGTATTTGTCACACTTTAGTGAGGGAGTGTTTTTCATAATCGATAGACATGTTAGGAGAGAAATGTATCATATGAAGGTCAAAATACTATGTGCATATGTATTATTCATCTTTATTGAGAAAGGGAAATTAATTTAGTGTGAGAATCCACCTCACATTTAGTTTCCTAATCTCAAGGATAAGTTGAGAATCTCATGGATGGTTAAGATATTTTCTCAAACCAATATCCTAATTTGTTGGATATTAAGAGATATTTCCTCCCTAAAATCTTTGAGAGATATTTTCTCCCTAAAATCCTTGAGAGATATTTTCTCCCTAAAAATCTTGGAGATCCCAATTTAGTGGATCTAGTGAGTTATTTCCTCCATGGTGGTTAAGACTCCAAATAATATACAATGAGGAAATTCCAAGGTGAAAGGAGAGAGAGAGGATAAAGTGTATATATTATACTTATTATCTCAAGAGAAACATCTTTAGAGTGCATTCAACGACTGGATTGGAAGCTTGGAGGAACGCTAGCGCAACAAGGTTGTAAGCTCCCATGTTTTCATAATATATAAACTTGGCTTATTCCTTTAACTATGATATTCATGATAGTGTCTATGCTTAAGTTAAATAAGGTATATTCTTAATTTAAATAAGGTATAGATAATTTAGTTCTTATCTAACAAGATCTAGTAGAAGTAGAAAGGTTTTCTTCTTGTTTTGCAGATCTCCTTGATCGTTGAAAAGGATTGGAGCAGCAAAGTCAAAGGACATAGTAGTGAGGAAAAACTTTGGGGAACATGTAAGTCTCCCTCCTTCTATATATAGGTTAACGAGTTAAATATAAAAGGAAAGTAGTAACCATTTGTTTGTTTTTCTATCTTGGTCAATAGGGGTCTAGATATCCAAGGGATATTTCACCTGTCCACAACGAGAATATTCTATAACAGAAAATTGGCGACTCTACTGGGGAGAACACCATGTTCTTCTCAGTTTCTAGTATTTGATTTTTGATTTAATATTTCTTTTGGTTTTTAGCTCTGAATGTTTCAATCTCCTTAGCAATCTTTAAGAATCTTATTTAGTCAAGCACTGTACTTTTGCATTTTTTTGGGAAAAAATTGGTGTCGTTCCAACACTTCCAGGCATCAAAGCTCCCCCACAGTGGTCCATAGAGAATTGATAACCATTATCAACACCCACTAATAGTGTATTAGGGAGTGTTGACCCCTGTTCAACACTCCATCTACCTCTTGACAGGAGCGTTGATCTCCTTCCTGGGCTAGTTTAGAGCTTACTTTGCCACTGTTTTTTCAGATTTTTTTCTCAGATTTTTGCATTAAAGTCTTTTATGCTCCTTATTGGATTTAATTGATTGAACTTAGGTAATTAGGTGATATAATTATCTCTTTTGAGTTTCTATTTCTTTTCAGATTGCCAAGGTCTGCATGTCCAATTTAGGCTAATTTAATCCTTTTTCTTGCGTACATGTCACTGTCAATTTGAATTCTTGATTCTGAGAACTTTCAAGTCCCTTGTTTTGTTTTTGGAATCTAAGATTTTGATTTAAGAACATAAACTCATTGTGTTAGGCCTTTTGTTTGAGTTCTGTTTCCTCAGGTTAACCTTGATCCTGTTTGATTTCAAAACTTATTGGTCTTAACACATTTTTATGTTGATTTTCAATTGCTCATTGATTAGATTTCACATATTTTTCATTTTGAGTCCTTGATTGAACAAGTTGCCTCACACTTGGTTTCTTTCAGTTCTCATAATTTTTTTTTTCATTTGAAGCAATTTCATTGCATACACAATCAAACAAAGGAAAATTTTTGCATTCTTAATAATTTTGTTTTGGTACAACTAGTCTTGTATTTGCTTTAGTATTTCAAAAACATTGATTGGACAATTTGGAATTTAAATGAAAGTTTCATGGTATTGGGTGCTTGTTAAGAACAAAATAACTATTCTCCTTCTCATAGATAGAATTCATTGAAAATAAATGATTGCATTTCATTCCTTTTTCATTTTTTTGGAGTCGAGTCTCACACATCATTAGTTTCATCTCTGTGGACGTTCCTGAGTAATAAATCCATTAAAATCAACTAGCGTGTTAATAAAATCAACTAGACATTTTTTGGTTCATAGCACACAAACATTGGCATAAGGTTAGAATCTTTGGACCAGGAAAGTGAGCAAATTTTCCATGATTACTAAACAAGACTGTAGAAAACTAAAGATTGATCAAATCCAATTGTTGTACAAGCATAGCCGGGGACCCCCTCTAACACAGGGGATAAACATGAGGTCATGCGTGGAAGAGCAGTAGAGATTACACCTCCAAAGCTTGAAAAATCGTAGTGGAAAGATCATATATTGGGGGTTTTTCTTGAGAAACCATTGGTTTCATTTGGTCTCGGTGCTTCGTGAATCCCAAATATGTTCGAGGTCTTTAGGAGTCTTACCAGTTCACTTGTCTTCATTTCTCTTGAACAATTTCAGACTTTGTTATCTTGCTCATACATTTGGTCCCGACTGTCGACTGTACCCCCCTGGAGGTTGATTGTGAGTTGGTAACCTTATTGGCCTTTCCTAGGTATATAAAAAGGTGACTGTGGGGGCATTCCCACGGTACCTGGGGTATACGTTGCATCACACTTTTAGTACCCTTGGAGAGTGACCCTACGAAGCGAGGGTTGCTTGCACCGAGAAGGGTTGTTACATGGAGGTCGGGATAACTGCTTCTCATATATTTGTTGACGACTTGATATGCCGTGTTCAAAAGATCCTTCTACTATTTATTGGTTGATTACCTATATATATTTTTTATGGGTGTGTGCTTTCAGAGTTCGTAGTTGGCCTTATGGATTTTTATTTTACTTTCACCATGGCCGATCAAGGGATTCAAAGATATTGCATAATGCAAGGTTTGGATCCTGAAGTTCAGAAACCTCAACATGACCCTTCTTACGAATGAATGGTTGAAGAACAAACTTATGAATCCAAGAGTGTAGTTCCTGGAAGTGACAAACATGCAAAATAACCGGTCATAACCTTTGTGGAAGGCCTTGTATCTTACCCAAATCCCCTTTTTACTGATCCACTCGACCCACAACTGGTTGACAACCATCCAAGATATTTCACGATGCCTATTCTTCTTACTATTTACCATCCAGTTCAGCCACTAGGCCATATTTTGGCATGAACCAACCGACATTTGGTTTTACAGAGGGATTAGGATTTTCACTTCCTCTATCCACAACTCCTGTAGTTGACCCTGCAAGAGAAAAAATCACTACTGTTGGTGCTTCTTCTTTACTGGGAACAACCGTGACCCAAGTTACTCCGAAACAACCACTTGAAAGTACATATCCTTACGTACATGGGCTGGATAATATTACTTCTTCACTACTCCCACATATTCACACACCAAGTACTTTACTTGTTCGTCCCATTGGTCAAATGGCCAACAATCAAGTCATTCAAACAACCACATTTACACAAGATACTCACCCTGCATCTCAAACTTTACAAATGGGGAGTTCTCCTATACCCTTCAATGGAGGTCAATCTTCAGTTGGGGGGAAACCTTTTGTTGGAGGGAAACCCTCAGCCATGGGGAAAAATCCTATGTGGGGAAACCTCAACAAACCCAGGGATAAGTCGCTCATGCAAGTTCTTCCATCCATACTACCATTGGCCTGTATCATGGACAACCATATCCAGGAGTTTCAAATCCTTAATGGGGTCAACCTAATCTGGCGGGTATTCCTCAACAAGGAACTTTTCCTAATCAATCTGTGAACTTGATGGTTCCAACACAACAATCCCCTCAAACATAGTATATGGGAGGTCCATCAAGCCAAACTCCATACATGGGGGGACTGACAGGTCAATTGCAGTACATGGGAGGACCCTCAGGTCAACCACACTACATGGGGGGTTAGCCATAATACATGGGAGGACCATCTGGTTTTTCCATTCCATCACAACCTATATGATCCAAGTGGATATTGGTGGCCACCCACCTATTCCAACTAGCTCCTCTTGTCAATTTTTAGTTCATCACGTTCTTCTATACTTCTTTGTAATTGTGGGTTCTACACTTTTGGGTCTGCCTGAATCCCTACACATATTCCAGGTGGAGACTGGTGGTCACCCACCTAATCCAACTGGATTATTTTGGAAGTTTTCATGTCAGCACATGTTTCTGTACTTCCAGGGTCATTTTGGGGCACTAAACAATGTTTTATTGGTGTGCCATAGTCAAACTATAGACAAAGTCAAAGTTTGATGGGATAATGTGTATTTCTTGAAAATACCTTTCCAATGGGTTATCAGTGCCTAAAATGGAGATCGTATGCAAAAGTTACAACACCGTGAAGTTAATGTACTAACTTACCCAAATGGGGCCCACATGAGTTTTGGCGTTTCATCTCCTAGGGTTAGGTTTTTGGATGTCTAGGGTTTTGGTATTCATGTTTATCATAAAAAGGCCTTCATAGCCTCATTGTAATCATCTTCTTGCGAATGAGCATAGCCGTCACATCTCTTCTCAGAGATAAAGCTACCACCATTCTAGCGAGTCTTGCACTCTGTATTTTTACAGTCTCTTTACAATTCTTTCATTAATAGAAATCAAGTATTGCTGTATTTCTCTATTTCTGGCAATTTTCATGAATACTTCATTGTAATATCTCTGCTTTCATTTCGTTTCGAAAATAATTCGGATCAATGGTATCAGAGAAGGCTGCTCTTGATCATATTTGAGTGCATGTCCTCGACGAGGTCCGAGTATAGCCAGTTGGGTCTCAAGATTGTCTCTCTTGAGGATAATCGCTCTCACATGCCCAAGAAACCCTCGATGGCGGAAAAAAAGAAAAATAATGGAGTATAAGATGCTATTAACCTGTTGCTTGAGAAATCTCTCACACGACAAAGGGACGAAATGATGGAGAATTTTTCACACGTCCTTCAATGCCTGCCAATAATAACATGCACATATTCATCAAACGACCATTTTGGAGGAAACTCTCCCTTGAAGGAACAATTTAATTTTTATATTCCCATATTTGAAGGTCAAATAGATGCGGATGCCCTAGAAAAATGGTTAAATCTATTAGAAGGTTATTTCTCTATTCAAAATTTTTCCGACAGGGAAAAGATCACCTTTGCACTCCTCAAGGATCTCCTCTATGTCAAACATTGGTGGGAAACTATAATACCCCAAGGCCGATCCCCTATTGAATTGTAATGATGCTTAACGATTTTATAGGTTGGTGAGCCAAGTATTTATAAGCTGGGAGGATTATGTGTTTGTTAGGCCGGAGAGCCTATTTTTTGTATATGTAATTATGCAGATTATTAATAGAAACACATCGCTGCGTGTAGACTGACCATGAAGAAAGAGTTATGGGGACTAAGCTCCACTGGGTAGGGAAAGGGATGGGGCTGGGAGGATAGGAAAGAGGGGCTAAGCTTGAGGGCTTAACCCAAGGGAATATTATAATGTATTTCCTGAAAATAATAAAGTTGGGAAATAAACCCATTTATCCTAAGTTCCTTTTGGGAGAGGAGCAAACTCCAAGTGGAGAGGAATGAACTTCTGGAGAGCCAAGTGTTACCCATGACACATGCATATTTATGTGTAAATTTCCACTGTTATGGGGGGGTTGGTGCAGGTCATTCTGTCTCTCTCACGATTGGGAAGACGGGCGTTATCACTATTCTCATCCTCACCATTCTGGCTCTCTCACGATTCTGCATGATGAACATTCTCACCATTCTCATTCTGATATTTCTGAGCATTGACCATTCTCTCTCATAACATTCTGACCATTCTGGCCATATTTCCTCACAAGTTCATTCTCATGATTTTTTCCATCCCTTGTCCAGTTCACACATGCATTGAGAAGACACGTAGCTAGAGCCATTCCGCCATTTTTGAATCTCTGTCATTGTGAACCTCTGTAATTGCTGAGCCGTCCCCTTTCCTTATCAGATTTTGTTGTTGTGGTTTGAAGAGTCAGGTTTCCAGGCCCGTGGTTGAAGAAACATGTTTTCAGGCCTGTGCAAAACTCTCTCCAGGAGAGAGAGTTTGCTGGGGAAGTGATTTCTCCTAGAGGGAGTCTAGCAACATCTACAAAGATCTGATAATTCCTGATTCGACTTGTTGCTGAAGCTCTAGAAGGGAAGTGGAGTAGCCAATGGACTATGAAACAATGAAGGTGCATATTCCTGGGGTGGGACATTCATGTGGGGAATGTGAGTCTGTGAGTGGTGGGCTTAAGTAGGCTCCTTGGAGAGAATCCTTCTTGTGCATTGTGCAACTTCTCGTAGCTTCAACCTAGCCTAGGATTCCTTTTCCCTGGGTGGAGTTTAGTCCCAGCTCAGGGGTGACCAACTGCTGATAGATTAGAGCAACTTGGTCTAAGGCTGGGAGGTTCATGGAAGGTCTACATGTAGTTGATGATATTCTCATGAAAATATAAGTACCCATTTCTATGTTCATTGTATGATGTGTATCTTGTACATGCATTATAATGTTGTCATAATTGCCTGTATATATTGCATGTATGTTTTTATTATCGCTTATGCATGAATATGTGTATGAGAAGAATGTTTATGTTTGTTTAAATTACATTAAATATATATGCATATCAGAGAATTAAAGAGAAGTTTTTAGGTGGTGTGGTACCTGACCTTGGAGGGCCGAGGATGTCGCAGAAACGTACTGGGAGAAAAGTTCCATAGAGGAATCTAGAATATATGGGGCCGAGCCCACTTGGGATTTTTTTGTGGATGCAGTCAATGAACAATACTATCCTGTTGATAACTATGAAGACCAATACATGATATGGACCACACTATGACAAGAGAAGAGCTAAACAATGCCGGAGTTCACAAATAATTTCCATACCTTGCACACTAAGCTGGGTATCAAAGACTCCGAGCGACATTTGGTTATGAAATACCGTGGGGATTTGCATAGGGACATACAAACTGAAATGGACTTCCTAAACATCTCATCATTGGAAGCTTCCTATCGATATGCTGTCAAAATCGAGCATACATTTAGGCACTAGAACAAATGGGAATTTGGGTTTGCAAATCTGCAACAACCAAAGCATGGTAAAGACGACCCTAACCAACAACCTCTAGACAACCTGTCCAAGACAAAGGAAAATAAGGGTAAAGGAAATACAAAGAATGACACTGGGAAGTGGTGTGACTTCCACAAAATCCCCTGGCATGACACCGATGAATGTCACTCGAAACAATCATTGGTGGCCGAGGTCAAAGACATGGAACCGAACCTTGATTTGAAATTTGATCCAAAAAATATTGAAAACAGACAAATAATTGACACATAACCCACTGTTACTATCACAACCACAACATTTCAACCATAAGAACCAATAGTTCCTGAAGAGGGGGAGCACCTCTTTCAATCATAGATGTGGGTGAAGGGGACCCCGTTGCATTTCATTGTTGATACCGACAACCAGAATAACATCATATCAGATAAGGTCGTCAAACAGTTGGGTTTGTCAACAACACCACACCTAAATCCATACAACATCGAGTGGATTCACTAAGGACAATATCTTTGTGTCAGGAAACAGTGCCACCTGTCCTATGGAATCCATACCTTCAAGGATGAGGTAGTGTGTGATGTTTCCCCTCTTGATGTCTGTGATGTTGTTTTGGGCCAACCATATATGTGGAAATGTCATTCTGTCTATGAGTATAGACCCCATAGTTTCATTATTACTCTAGGAGGTCATATCTATAGGATACCAGATGTATTTCCGACTACTATTCCACCAAAACAATCCTGCAAGGTAATATCTCATACTGCAAAATTCATCCTCTTCACAGTCTATTCAAAGGATGCACAGAGGGCCTCTACAACCACTGCAGCCTCAAAACTTTATATCCAGTAGAAGCATATTGTAGAAGATAAATAAGATATTGGTTCTTCACCTACAATTGTTCCCACACAATATCCTGTCAATCCCAGATTCACCTACAATTGTTCCCACACAATATCCTGTCAATCCCAGAGACAATAGGTTGGTGGAATAGATTCAACTCCGCCAACAATAGGTTTGTGATAGTCTTCCATAGCCCAAGCAACACAACCTCTCCAACACGGCATGCAACTCACCAAGATTCAGATTCATAAAACACTTTCCCCTGTTCCCTAGGCACTCAACGCAATGGAGACCATTGCTTCCTAAGGGGGGAGAACTGATCCAGGTGGATATTGGTGGCCACCCACCTTTTCCAACTGGATCCTCTTGTCAATTTTTAGTTCAACATGTTCTTCTGTAATTTTTTGTAATTGTGGGTTCTACACTTCTAGGGATGTTTGAAGCCCTACACATCTTCCAGGTGGAGACTGGTGGCCACCCACCTATTCCAACTGGATTATTTTGGAAGTTTTCATGTCAGCACATCTTTCTCTACTTCCAGGGTCGTTTCAGGGAACTAAACAATGTTTTTTTGGCATGCCACAGTTAAACTATAGACATAGTCAGAGTTTGACAGAATAATGCGTATTTCTTGAAAATACCTTTCCAATGGGATATCACGTGCCTAAAACGGAGATTGTATGCAAAGGTTACAACCCCGAGAAGTTAATGTACTAACTTATCCAAATAGGGCCCACATGAATTTTGATGTTTCATCTCCTAGGGTTAGGTTTTTGGATGTCTAGGGTTTTGGCATTCATGTTTATCATAAAAAGGCCTCCAGAGCTTCATTGTAATCATCTTCTTGTGAATGATCATAGCCGTAAAATCTCTTCTCAGAGGTAAAGATGCCACCATTCTAGCGAGTCTTGCACTCTGTATTTTTAAAGTCTCTTTACAATTCTTTCATTAATAGAAATCAAGTATTGTTGTATTTCTTTGTTTTTGGAAATTTTCATGGATACTTCACTATAATATCTCTGCTTTCATTTCATTCCGAAAATAATACGGATCACTATATATGGTCCTACTGGTGTTCCTATGTCACATGGTTACTACCAGTATCCATAGGCTAACCGACAACTTCCATTATTGACTACATTAGATCGTCCTGATATGTCACATTTGACTAATGATCCCATATTGCATGCCTCGTTTTGGCCTCCAATCCCTGCTAAACTATCGTTCAATATCCCAAAATTTGATGGGAAAACTAGAGAAGAACCTAATAATCATGTAATGCCTTCCATATATGGTGTTCTTCAAACCTCTTGATGGACAATTCCATTCTTTTATGAATTTTCTAGAGAAGTTTCACTGGATCGACAACCAAATGGTATATTGAACTTCCAAGCCACTCCTTTGGTGACTTTAATACTTTAGCTATGGCCTTTTTGACACATTTACAACCGTGTATTCAATATGAAATGGGTAAAGAGATTTTGACTTCACTTAGGCAATCCACTTCTACTCACATTTCTGATCATATTAATGAGTGGAAGAGGTGGTGATGATTAATTAAAGCTACCATTCCAAACCAAGTCATGGCATATTGGTTTACCAAGTACATTTTTCCACCCATCGCTAGAGATGTCTCCATGGGAGGTGCTGCCATTGAGGAGAAAGCGATTAGTCGTGCTCAATATTTGGAATTGGTATATTCCCAGTCCAACAAACTTTATTATATGATCCCTCATGATATTTTCCCATCGAATGATCCATCAAGTTCTTCTCTGGAAACCTATGCCGATGACCTGGTGGGTTCCGTGACCAACACCCAAACTACTCCCTCTCCTACACAAACCTCTGAGGTGAATGCGGTCCAATACACTTCATCTCAACAACCTGGAGGCAAGAATAAAAACAAGGGTACATCCAAGAATTCTTCTAACCCATAGAAGAGTACAAAGATTGCTGATACCCAATCGAAAAGGAAATATAAGTTTCCCTGCATGATTTGTGAGGAGGACCACTACGTGAAAGACTTCCCTCATCGTGAGGAAGTCGCTAAATTTCTAAAATGTACCTCGCAACATGCAATATTGACTAACCCTTTTCCGATTCAACAACAATAAATGGTTGCACAAAATCATGCCCCTCCTCAAGGAGGCAATCCAGATCATCCTCACCATTAGAATGCTTCCTCAAGCACTTCTCGGGTCTTTATTTGTAAGGATACGGTTAATCTAATGAGCAGAGCTAAGACTTATGAAAATTCTCCAGATAATCATGCCAATGGAGGTGCTACTGATAAGCCCTCCACTTCCACTTCTCCTCCATCCTCCGACCCTCCTCATATTGAGAGGCATGTTGTTGATTTAGTGTTGTGTTGGCCCTAGGGCACAATTTGAAAGTCGATTTTCAATCCAAGTGCTCACACTACTAAAAAATACACCATTGTTGAAGATTTGGCACAAGCACTTTGTGCTATGTGGACTCTTGAAGTTCTACAAAACTATCCAAGTCAACATAGAAACTTGTTATCAACCATTGGAGTTGTGGATCTAGAGGCATCAAATATGATTATGTTTAATCTAGACTATTTTAAATTGAGGCTCTCCCATCACCTCACATTCCACATTCCAGCTATGGTTGGTGGAAAGAACATCCATCGCATTGTTTTGGATGAAGGAGCTTCCACATGTGTCATGTTTTTGTCCTGTTGGAGATCCATTGGTTCTCCTGAACTTAACCAGTCTCCTACCACCCTTAAGGTGTTTGATTGATGTGGTTTCCAACCTTACGAGCTCTTAAAATATTTCACTATGGAGTTAAAGGGAAAATATGTTTCTGTTGACATTGAAGCAGTTGATGCACCCCTGGATTATAATTTATTGCTTGGTCACAGTTGGTTCTATGCGATGACTGTCGTTGCTTCTTCAATTTTTCACATTTTACAATTTTATTATCAAGGGAAAATTGCGACTGTTAACCAAATTGATTATTTCACTCAAGATCTCCATAGTTCCCCAATGAATAACATCCCTTTCCAGGGACAGTCCAATCTTTATTATGAGAGTGTGGGGGTAGGTCTCCTCAAAGATTCCTCACTCATGGGAGTTTTTCCCTTACCTCCCCCTGATCTCCCACATGAGTTTTCCACGTTAAATATGATTACGCCTATGGTGCAACGATCCTTTGAATATTTTGATCATTCGGTAGTGCCTAGCCCATCTGCCACTAAAATATTAGGTGACATAAATTCACTTAGTTTTCCACACGATATGGTACCTAAACCTTCTATTCTTCCGCCTCTCTCACTTGATTCTCTTTCTTCCTCCATCTGTGGAAAAAATATTCTTAGTAGTAACCAAGAGTCTATGTGAGTGTAGAAGAAGAGTCGAACGATGAATCAAAGCTTGGGGGTCATGTATCCAACCTCTGAGCATCATACTAAAGTTAAACTGCCAACTTCTTATGATGATGTTGTGGGAAAAGTACTAACCTCTGAACACTATGTTGGGAAAAAACCCACCAATACGTATCTATAAACATACCAACCTCTGTACATCATGTTGGTAAGAGTTCTGTTCATGGGTATCACACCAAGCATAGTTTATTCTCATTTTCAATCTCGTTAAAAAATGAAACCGAGTTTGAGCAAATATCTCATTTCTGTGTCAAGATCGTTAAAAAATGAAACAAAGGACTTTGAAAATTTTTCATTCTCTGTTTCAAGATCGTTAAAAAATGAAGCAGACTACGAGCTTACTTCATCGTTCCTCGAGCTTGTTAAACCATGAAGAGTCATATTTCAAGTGTTAGTTTACCCCTTTTTCAACCTCGTAAGACTAACTACGAAATATGTATACTCTAGTCAATCATGACTACAAGAGTTCTCCCTTGTATTGTTTTACACTTTTTCGGGGTTGGGGGACTAAATTTATGAAAAATAACACCCATGGATTCATCTTTAAGATATTTTCAGACTCTCCAAACATGAAAAGACCGTTGTTTTTCCTTCTTTGGACTCGTAAAACATGCATTGAAGGACCCATACGGGGCCAAACTCCTCCTTCTTCAGGTTCGTTAAACATATGATGAGGGACTCATCAAAGATGAGCTATATCAAGCATATGTTATCCTCCTCAAGCTTGTTAAAAAAAAAAGAGGTACTTACCAATCATGGTGGGGGAAAAAATGAAGGAAGTGGGTCAATTTGTTTGGAAGACATTATGGAAGTTGTTTGTTGTCGCCCTTTAACATGGCACCTGTTTGCATCTTATCTTAAAGTTGGGGAATCTACTTGTCTTTGATTCATACCATTTCCATGAGTCCTCATACTCCTTCAGCTCACCTGAAGAGTGCTCCAATGATCATCACACTATATTTTGGTCTTTCTCTCAGTGAAGTCAATGCTCCCAAGTCACTTGTCGTGCCTCACAATGTTCAAGGGAAGTTTCACCTCAAGACAACCATTCTGCAGTATTACCATCTTTCATCCTCGTGTCAGTCCACACTCATTTTATCTATCAAATTATATATCACTTTTCTATGTCAGTTTTGTGTCGATGATGGGGGATACATCATGGGCCATCATGGCCCTCCTTCAACGAGTCTGTTCCTCTAAAATTCAACACATTATCCAGGAATTAGACTTAGAAACCAATTAGTACCTTAGAACCTGCATGCCTCAATGGAAAATTTCCTCACCTTTGACATTAGATTTACCCCATTGACCTATGGTTGAATGATTCCATGGATGTTCGACTTCAACTCATTTATTCACATTCACTAGAATGCACTAGGGTACCTTGTGAGTCATTGTTATCATTGGTGATTTCCCTCGCACTTGTTAACAATATACATTAATGACTGGTAATCGAGTGGTTTATACCATGTTCAACATCAAGTCATCTATTCACATGGATAGATTCGTACTATTTCAGGATCAGGATGAAGAGCCTGGGTCAGGCGTTCACTTTTTTATGTGCTTTACCCAGGCTATGATGGAGATCATTTGAATATATAGAAGATTCCAGTATAACCACCATATTGGCAATCTCACTGATGTATATGCTGTCACATATATCCATTTTGTATTGGTCTGTGGCTATGTTGTTTTGTCATATCATAGCTCCACTATGTAGTCTTTCATGGCTACGACTTAATCATGTCATAGAGGTATGGATCCACATTGTGTATTTGGTGGCCATATCCTTAGTCAGTAATTTCATGGATCTGCAGTGTATTGGTCGACGACCATGCTTTGAGTCATTTTATCTGAGTATGGGTATGCCCACCTTGAGGATGATATATGTCTACTATTTGATGTTTTCTTGTAGATTCCACCTGAATTTCCTATTCCGGTTCCTTGATGCACATATTTTTGTAAAGTGTTTCGACCATCAACTTCTCTTCTAACCTCACACTCTAGGGGGTATCTGTTACACACCAAATCCCCACACTACTAACTGTGGATTTGTCACACTTTAGTGAGGGAGTTTTTGTCATAATACCTAGACATTTTAAGAGAGAAATGGATCATACGACGGTCAAAATACTATGTGCATATGTATTATTCATCTTTATTGAAAAAGAAAAATTAATTTAGTGTGAGAATCCACCTCACATTTAGTTTCATAATCTCAAGGAGAAGTTGAGAATCTCATGGATGGTTGAGAGATTTTGTCAAACCAATATCCTAATTTGATGAATCTTGAGAGATATTTCCTCCCTAAAATCCTTGAGAGATATTTTCTCCCTGAAATCCTTGAGAGATATTTTCTCTCAAAAAATCTTGAAGATCCCAATTTAGTGGATCTAGTGAGTGATTTCCTCCATGGTGGTTAAGCCTCCAAATCCTATATAATGAGGGAATTCCAAGGTGAAATGAGAGAGGATAAAGTGTGTATATGATACTTATGATCTTAAGAGAAACATATTTAGAGTGCATTCAAGGACTGGATTGGAATCTTTGAGGAATGCTAGCACAACAAGGTTGTAAGTTCCCATGTTTTCATAATATATAAACTTTGCCTATTACTTTCACTATGATATTCATGATAGTGTCTACTCTTAAGTTAAATCGTGTATATATAGATTTATTTCTTACCTAACAAGATCTGGTAGAAGTAGAAAGGTTTTCTTCTTGTTTTTTAGATCTCTTTGATCACTGAAAAAGGATTGGAGCAACGAGGTCAAAGGATGCAAAAACGAGGACAATATTCGGGAAAAAACTAAGTCCCCCTCCTCCTAAGTTAACAAGTTAAATCTAAAAGGAAAGTAGTAACTATTAGCACTAGGAATCACCCTCAGACTGTAATTAGAGTAAGCCCAGTACCCATCAGTTTATACAGTAAAAGTAAATGAGTTTTAAGGGGGTCAAATGGATAAGACTCGAGATAATAATGATCCAACTCAGAAAATATGGGCTGGCATGCACAAGCAATTGAGGTCTTGTATCAACTTTAGTCAATGAGTTGGAGTAAAGGTGAATAGGAGGGAGACTTTGGTGAGAAAGCGTAGAGGCCTTCTATGGACATTAGGTCTTCGAGCAGCCTAAGGAGGAAAAAAATCAAACACAAGATTGTCTTGAATTCAATTTTTCAAGGAAACTGAAAGACATTATAACATCACTATAATTAAACATTCATCATAATACAGTTACAAAAATCCATGTGAATTAGTCAATCATGAAATATCTCAGTATCAGAGGCAAATAAGATGGAAGAAGAAAGTTGAATTAGATTAATCAAGAAGCCTCAAATCAAGTTACATAACAAAAGAAACAATGTTATTCATCAAAATATTACAATAAGGGAGCCTAGCTCAACCATCGACCATAAAAAAATACTAAAACTGCCTGTATATACTAAAAAATGTTGCAACCACCAGGAGTGTGATTGGACCACTACATTAACGATTTCAGTTGATGCCTACTCTGTCAGATTGTGTAGGCCTCCTCATGTCAGATGCGAACTAGGTGCAGTTATGTGCTTTACAGGAAAATATTTCCATAAGGAAGCTTTGGATTGACAGTCTTCCTTTACGGCCTCTCTCTGGATGTTTTCCATTTATGGGGTGAGACGAGGTCTCAACTACTTCCCCCATATTCAATAACTACCTTCATCGGGGTTAGGATGGGGCCTGACACCCTTGAATGTTTTAGGCAGTGCCCATGACTTCTTCGAGTCAGTACCGACGCCTCGAGGCCAAGCATATATTCTTCTGTGACCAAATATAGGCGCTTTTGGCCTTTGGCACAAATCCTCTCCATCATTCCATATTCAATGTGACCTAGGGCCATGACCCTACACAATTGCGCGATTGTAGGTGCTACCAAGGGTGGTTTGAAAGAAAACTGCATTTGTCCCCGTAATTCACCATGAACTGCCACGCGTCCCTTTCTAAAAACCACGATTCCGATTGCGGCCCACCCCTGAGATTTTAAAACGTGCACAACCTTCTGATCCCGCAATGGAGAACGACCATTGATATTGTGATATAAGATGAGGCTTCCTAATCAACGGCCCAACTCTGGTGCCTTTTAGATTGATGGATCATATCTTCCCTCTTCAAATCGATGGTCGATATCTGCTTCGGGCCTCTGGGCTCTGAGAAAATCAAAATTAAAATCTCGCTTACCTTCTTTGATTTTACTTGGAGCTATGGATCTGACGACACATCGCTCTTGCTGATCAATGGCTTAGATTCACTTCGGGCCTTCGGGACTTTGCAATGTTTAACTCCCACAATTCTCCGGAGCACTGAACTCCGAAGCAAGGGATATGCCTCCACGCATCCTCAACTTTTGATGGCTCAGATTATTTCGGAAGTTCGAGCTTCAACATTTCGAGAATTCCACACACTTCTCACTTCTAAAATTCCGAAGCTTATTGTCCCGAACAACTTGGATGACCTGCTGCCCTTGACAACTATATGTGATAACATTTTTCTCCACAGGGGATGGCATGCTCCCTGTGATCTTCCAAGAACAAGTAGTTCCAGTCACCTTCTACATTGGGCTATGGAGTCATGCTAAAAAAAAATCCTACTGAAGAAAATAGGTTGACAAGTACATTATTCTAAAAATGAAAGAAAACACACCTTCTCCTGAGGGAGCTTATTTATGTACAAAACCTAAGCTAACTGAATTTACAAAATGCTAGGTGAAAGCAAACTTCCACCATAGCCATTCAAACTATTTGTTAACCGAATCCTTCGCTTCACTGCAAATGATCCATAAAAGAAAAGGAAAGTGTGACAACTGACTAATTTTATTCTTATGATCACCCATATTACCTTCAAATGCTGATAAAAAGATCAAGCCTTCATGCTCCAAATAATTTTAAAGGTGTAACTTTATGTACTCATCGACAGGGTCATGAAACTGAAGGCAACACATGATTAACTTATGAAAGGTTACCTTCACTATTTCAAAGCTGCTGACAACTGGCTTGATGTCCTCTACAAGCACACTTGATTTAATGACAACCACATGCATCTATAGGTCAAAAATCTTCTTGTTGTGAACTGTAGGTACAAGTGGAAGAAGGCTGGACGTAGGAGGCTACTAATCCACTGATGACTACTAATTTACTTCTGCCTGTGTATAAACGATCTCTTCGCGTGCTTCAACTAAGGGCTGCTCCTGGTCAAACTCTCGGGTTGTGTCATCTGTGACAAGGCCAACTTATGCATCATCCTTACTGTCTTCGTAGTGATAAAATATAAGATAAGCTTGCTGCTCATCATCACTATAATATCCATAAAAAATGGACTACCTTTAATTTCTATGATCAACCTTTAAAACAATAATTTCATCAAGAATATAACTGTTAAAAATATCCATTTCAGGAACATTAGTAACTGCTGCTTCTAGCTGTTCATACACATGATTTTCATGAAGACAGGGCTGCTCATGGATACATGGGTCGAAGACCAAATCATTCACAATATTTTATTCATAGGGACAACAGGTAAAAACTTCCTTACGTTTAGAGTTGAGATGATACTGACTTTGAATCCCGCCATAAGCTCGAAGGTTCTCCTCTACTTCCTCAACATCCATGAATAGTTGCGATAAATATGTAGATTTCCTTTCTCTCAGGAGAAGGACAAGCTTTGAATGTTGAGCCATGACATAGTACACCATGGCAACAATCTTTGTGGGTCTGATCTCTACAAGCATACTATGATAAAAATTATAAAACCTCCTATTGAATACAACCAAGGCTTCCTCTTCCCCTCTCCTCAAGGCATTAAAATCATCCCAGTACTGATCAAGGGACTTACTCTCACCCCACCACTTTAAAAAAACATTGTATATCTCAACCCAAGAACCAATGGAGTCAGCTCCCAAACCCTTAAACCATACAACAACATCTCCTAACAAGGATTTGGAAAACAACCTCATGGTAACATCCTCATGAACTATCTCAAACTGCTCAATAAAATTCTTGAAAGCCTCCACATGCCTCTCAACTGTAACATGATCCTCTACAGAAAAATGAGGAAAGTACTTAAAGAAATAAAGAGGATAATGATGAAGATGATATGGAAGCTTTAAAGGTTTAAACATCTTGTCTCTGATTCTAGTTTGAAAACTAGTGGGCTGAATATGAGGCTTAACACACTGATGGAAAGGCTCAACAATAACAATAGGATGTGATGAGATTTGAGGAGGCTGTGGATCAATTTCAACCTCCCAAGGGCTGCAAGGGTGATTGAGGTCAGGAGGGGTTTCAATATGAAGCTCCTCTTTTTGAGTAGGCTGAGTTGAGGATTTAATATCAACATCTACAACATAGGCAGAAAGTAGGTCTGCTTCTTCCAAGGATGAATATATAAAGGAAGGTTAGTAATCAATCAAATAAACAAAGAAAACCATGATCCTCTTTATATGTGAAGGGAAAAACAAAAATGAGCTGATAAACAACAACATACATTCATGAAGAAATCTCATAAGATGATACCTAATCATTCCCTTCATATTTATGTCAATAGGATCCTCCCCAGTGGAGTCTCTGATGTGGATTCGCAAGGTAGATGATTACAGTCAATTTATGTATCCCTCTCTTGTCTACCATCAAGAGTTGGATCTATGTTGTTCTTCCCATGGAGCTCTTCAATCTGCTCAAATCTGTCCCCGACAACGACACCATTTATGTTAGCACTAGGAATCACCCTCAGACTGTAATGAGGATAAGCCCAGTACCCATCATTTTATACAGTAAATGTAAATGAGTTTTAAGGGGGTCAAATGGATAAGACTCGAGATAATAAAGTTCCAATTCATAAAATATGGGCTGGCATGCACAAGCAATTGAGGTCTTATATCAAATCCAGTCAATAAGTTGGAGTAAAGGTGAATAGGAGGAATACTTTGGTGAGAAAGTGTAGAGGTCTTCTATGGACATCGGGACTTCCAGTAGCCTAAGGAGGAAAAAACTCAAACACAAGATTCTCTTGAATTCAAATTTTCAAGGAAATTGAAAGACTTTATAACATCACTATAATCAAACATTCATCACAATATAGTTACAACAATACATGTGAATCAATCAATCATGAACTCTCTCAGTATTAGAGGCAAATAAGATGGAAGAAGAAAGATGAATTAGATTAATCAAGAAGTCTCAAATCAAGTTAAATAATCAAAGAACCAATGTTCTTCATCAAAATATTACAATAAGGGATCCTAGCTCAACCATCGACCATAACCAAATACTAAAACTGCCTATATATACTTAGGAATGCTGCAACCACCAGGAGTGTGATCAAACCACTACATTAAATTTTTCAGTTGGCACCTGCTCTGTCATATTTTGAAGTCCTCCTCATGTCATATGTGAGCCAGGCGCAATTATGTGGTTTACAAGAAAATATGTCCATAAGGAAGCTTCAGATTGATAGTCTACGTTTACGACCACTCTCTGCATGTTTTCCATTTATGTGGTGAGACGAGGTGTCAACTGCTGCCCCCATATTAAATAACTACCTTCATTAGGATTAGGATGAGGCTTGATACCCATGAATGATTCAGGCGGTGCCCATGACTTCTTCGAGTCAATCTTGATGCCTCGAGGCCAAGAAGATATTCTTCTGTGACCAAATACATGTGTTTTCAGCCTTTGGCACAACTCCTCTCCATCGCTCCATATTCAATGTGACCTAGGGCCATGATCCTATGCAATTGCGTGAATGGAGGTGCTACCAAGGGTGGTCTAAAAGAAAACCGCTTTTGTCCCCGCAATTCACCATGAATTGCCATGTGTCCCTTTCTGAAAACCACGGTTCCGATTGGAACCCACCCTTGAGATTTTAAAAAATGCGCACCTTCCGACCCTGTGATGGAGCACAGCCATTGATCTTGTGATATGAGATGAGGCTTCCTGATCAATGGCCCAACTCTAGCGCCTTTTAGATTGATGGATTAGATCTTCCCTTTTCAAATTGATGGCCGAGATCTGCTTCAGGCCTCTGGGTTCCGAGAAAATAAATACTCAAATATCGCTTATCTTCCATGATTTTACCCAGAGCTATGGATATGAAAAAATGTGGCTCTTGTTGATCAATGACTCAGATTCACTTTGGGCCTTCAGGACTTTGCAATGTTTAATTCCCACAATTCTCCGGAGCGTCGAACTTCGAAGTGAGGGATCTTCCTCCATGTGTCCTCAACTTTTGATGGCTCAGATTATTTCGGGAGTTTGGGCTTTGGCACTTCGGGAAATTCTACACACTTCTCACTTCTAAACTCCCGAAGCTTATTTCCCTGAACAACTTGGACGACCTGCTGCCCTTGACAAGTATATGTGATAACATTTGGATCCACAGGGGATGGCATTCTCCCTGCGAGCTACCAAGAACAAGTAGTTCCAATCACCTTCTGCATTGGGCTATGGAGTCATGCTAGAAAAACATCCTACTGAAGAAAACCGGTCGACAAATACATTATTCTAAAAATGAAAGCAAACACACTTGCTCCCGAGGGAGCTTATTTATGTACAAAACCTAAGCTAACTAAATTTTACAAAATGCTAGGTGAAAGAAAACTTCCACCATAGCCATTCAAACTATTTGATAACTGAATCCTTCGCTTCACTGCAAATGATCCATAAAATACAAGGAAATCATGACAGCTGACTAATTTCATTCTTAGGATCACCCATATTACCTTCAAATCCTGATAAAAAGATCAAGCCTGCATGCTCCAAATAATTTGAAATGTGTAAATTTATGTACTCATCGACATGGTCATGAAACTGAAGGAAACGCATGATTAACTTATGAAAGATTACCTTCACTGTTTCAAAGCTGTCGACAATTAGCTTGATGTCCTCTATAGGCACACTTGATTGAATGACACCCACATGCATCTGTGGGTCAAAAAGCTGCTTGCTGTGAAAAGTAGGTACAAGTGGAAGAAGGTTGGACGTAGGAGGTTATTGATCCATGCATGACTGTTGATTTACTTCTGGCTGTGTATAAACGATCTCTTCACATGCCTCAACTAAGGGCTTCTCCTGGTCAAACTCTCGCGTTGTGTCTTCTGTGACAAGGCCAACTTCTGCATCATCCTTACTGTCTTCATAGTGATCAAATATAATATAAGATTGCTTTTCATCATCACTAGAATATCCATAAAAAATGGGCCGCTTTTCATGTCTATGATCAACCTTTAAAACAATAATTTCATCAAGAATATAACTTTTAAAAATATCCATTTCAGGAACAGTAGTAACTGCTTCTTCTAGTTTTTCATACACATGATTTTCATCAAGACAGGGCTACTCATGGATACCTGCGTCGAAGAAAAAATTATCCACAGTCTTTTCTTCATAGGAACAATAGGTAAAAACTACCTTCCATTTAGAGTTGAGATGATACTGACTTTGAATCCTACCACAAGCTCAAAGGTTCTCCTCTACTTCCTCAACATCCATGAATAACTGTGATAAAGATGTAGATTTCCTTTGTCTTAATAAAAGGAAAAGCTTTAAATGCTGAGCCATGCCATAGTACACCATGGCAACAGTCTCTATGGGTCTGATCTCTACAGACATACGATGATAAAAACTGTAAAACCTCCTGTTGAAGACAACCAAGGCTTCCACTTCCCCTTTCCTCAAGGCATTAAAATCATCCCAGTACTGATCAAGGGACTTGTTCTCACCCCACCACTTTAAAAAAATCATTGTATAACTCAACCCAAGAACCGATGGAATCATCTCCCAAACCCTTAAACCATACAACAACATCTCCTAACAAGGATTTGGAAAACAACCTCATGGTAAAATCCTCATGAACTATCTCAAACTGATCAATAAAATTCTCAAAAGTCTCCACATGCCTCTCAGCTGTAACATGATCCTCTCCAAAAAAATGAGGAAAGTACTTAAAGAAATCAAGAGGATAAGGATGAAGATGATATGGAAGCTTTAAAGGTTTAAACAGCTTGTCTCTGATTCTAGTTTGAAAACTAGTGGGCTGAATATGAGGCTTAACACACTGATAGAAAGGATCAACAGTAACAACAAGATGTGATTAGATTTGAGGAGGCTGTGGATGCATTTCAACCTCTTGAGGGCTGCAAGGGTGAATGAGGTCAGGAGGGGTTTCAATATGAAGCTCATCTTTTTGAGTAGGCTGAGTTGAGGATTTAATATCAACATCTACAACATAGGCATAAAGTAGGTCTGCTTCTTCTAAGGATGAATATATAAAGGAAGGCTAGTGATCAATAAAATAAACAAAGAAAACCATGATCCTCTTTATATGTGAAGGGAAAAACAAAAATGAACTGATAAACAACAACATACGTTCATGAAGAAAGCTCATAAGATGATACCTAGTCATTCCCTTCATATTTATGTCAATAGGATCCTCCCCAGTGGAGTCTCTGATGTGGATTCGCGAGGTAGATGATTACAGTCAATTTATGTATCCCTCTCTTGTCTACCATCAAGAGTTGGATCTATGTTTCTCTTCCCATGGAGCTCTTCAATCTGCTCAAATCTGTCCCCGACAACGACACCATTTATGTTAGCACTAGGAATCACCCTCAAACTGTAATGAGGATAAGCCCAGTACCCATCAGTTTATACAGTAAATGTAAATGAGTTTTAAGGGGGTCAAATGGATAAGACTCGAGATAATAACGTTCCAAATAAAAAAATCCGTGCTGGCATGCAAAAGCAATTGAGGTCTTTTATCAACTTCAGTTAGTAAGTTGGAGTAAAGGTGAATAGGAGGAAGACTTTGGTGAGAAAGTGTAGAGGTCTGCTATGGACATCAGGTCTTCCAGTAGCCTAAGGAGGAAAAAAATCAAACAAGATTCTCTTGAATTCAAATTTTCAAGGAAACTGAAAGACATTATAACATCACTATAATCAAACATTCATCATAATACAGTTACAACAATCCATGTGAATCAGTCAACCATGAACTCTCTCAATATCATAGGAAAATAAGATGGAAGAAGAAAGCTGACTTAGATTAATCAAGAAGTATCAAATTAAGTTACATAACCAGAGAACCAATGTTCTTCATCAAAATATTAAAATAAGGGAGCCTAACTCAACCATCGACCATAACAAAATACTAAAACTGCCTATATATACTCAGAAATACTACAACCACCAGGAGTGTGATCAGACTGTTGCATTAACTCTTTCAGTCGGTGCCTGCTCTGTTATATTGTGCAGGTCTCCTCATGTCAGATGTGAGCCAGGCGCAGTTATGTGCTTTACAGGAAGATCTGTCCATAAGGATGCTTTGGATTGACAGTCTTCCTTTACGACCGCTCTATGCATATTTTCCATTTATGGGGTGAGATGAGGTCTCAAATACCACCACCATATTCAATAACTACCTTCATTGGAATTAGGATGAGGCCTGACACCCATGAATGTTTCAGGCGGTGCCCACAACTTCTTTGAGTCAATCCCGACGCCTCGAGGCCAAGAAGATCTTCTTCTATGACCAAATATAGATGCTTTCGGCATTTGGTGCAGCTCCTCTCAATCGATCCATATTCAATGTGACCTAGGGCCATGACCCTACATAATTGCGTGATTGTGGTCACTACCAAGGGTAGTCTGAAAGAAAACTTCTTTTGTCCCCGCAATTCACCATGAACTGCCACACGTCCCTTTCTAAAAACCACGGTTTCGATTGCGGCCCGCCCTTGAGATTTTAAAACGTGCACACCTTCTGACCCTGCAATGGAGTGCAACCATTGATCTTTTGATATGAGATGAGGCTTCCTGATCAACGACCCATCTCTGGTGCCTTTTAGATTGATGGATAAGATCTTCCTTTTTCAAATCGATGACTGAGATCTGCTTCGGGCCTCCAGGCTTCTCCAGGCTTCTAGAAAATCAAAACTCAAATCTCTCTTACCTTTTGTGCTTTTACCCAGAGCTATGGATTTGACGACACGCAACTCTTGCTAATCAATGGCTTAGATTTAGTTCGTTCCTTTGGGACTTTTCAATGTTTAACTCCCACAAATCTCCGGAGCACTGAACTCCGAAGCCGGGGATTTTCCTACACGTGTCCTTAGCTTTTGATGGCTCATATTATTTCAGAATTTTGGGCTTTGACACTTCGAGAATTCCACACACTTCTCACTTCAAAACTATCGAAGCTTATTTCCCCGAACAACTTTGACGACCTACTTCCCTTGTCAACTATATGTGATAACATTTAGCTCCACAGAGGATGACATGCTCCCTGCGAGATGCCAAGAATAATTAGTTCCATTCACCTTCTACATTGGGCTATGTAGTCATGATAAAAAAACATCCTACTGAATAAAACAGGTTGACAAGTACATTATTCTAAAATTGAAAGCAAACACACCTGCTCCTAAGGGAGCTTATTTATGTAGAAAACCTAAGCTAACTGATTTTTACAAAATGCTAGGTGAAAGAAAACTTCCACCATAGCCATTCAAACTATTTGATAACTGAATCCTTTGATCACTGCAAATGATCCATAAAATACAAGGGAAGCATGACAACTGAGTAATTTCATTCTTATGATAACCCATATTACCTTCAAATGTTGATAAAAATATCAAGCCTGCATGCTCGAAAGCATTTGAAAAGTGTAACTTTATGTACTCATCGACAGGGTCATGAAACTGAAGGCAACACATGATTAACTTATGAAAGGTTACCTTCACTATTTCAAAGCTGCTAACAACTGGCTTGATGTCCTCTATAGGCACACTTGATTGAATGACAACCACAGGCATCTGTGGGTCTAAAAGATGCTTGTTGTGAACTGTAGGTACAAATGGAAGAAGGCTGGACATAGGAGGCTGTTGATCCATTGATGACTACTGATTTACTTCTGGCTGTGTATAAATGATCTCTTCATGTGCCTCAACTAAGGGCTTCTCTTGTTCAAACTCTCGGGTTGTGTCTTCTGTGACAAGGCCAACTTCTACATCATCCTTACTATCTTCATAGTGATCAAATATAAGATAATATTGCTTCTCATCATCACTAGTATATCCATAAAAAATGGTCTGCCTTTCATGTCTATGATCAACCCTTAAAACAATAATTTCATCAAGAATATAACTGTTAAAAATATCCATTTTAGGAATAGTAGTAACTCCTGCTTCTAGTTGTTCATACACATGATTTTCATCAAGATAGGGCTGCTCATGGATACCTACGTTGAAGAAAAAATTATCCATGATCTTTTCTTCATAGGGAAAACAGGTGAGAACTGCCTTACGTTCAGAGTTGAGATGATACTAACTTTGAATCCTGCCACAAGCTCGAAGGTTCTCCTCTACTCCTTCAGCATCCATGAATAACTATGATAAATATGTAGATTTCCTTTCTCTCAGGAGAAGGACAAGCTCTAAATGTTGAGCCATGACATAGTACACCATGGAAACAGTCTTCGTGGGTCTGATCTCTACAGGCACACTATTATAAAAACTGTAAAACCTCCTGTTGAAGACAACCAAGGCTTCCTCTTCCCCTCTCCTCAAGGCATTAAAATCATCCCAATACTGATCAAGGAACTTGTTCTCACCCCACCACTTTAAAAAAGAATTGTATAGCTCAACCCAAGAAACAATGGAGTCAACTCCCAAACCCTTAAACCATACAACATCTCCTAACAATGATTTGGAAAACAATCTCATGGTAAAATCCTCATGAACTATCTCAAACTGATCAATAAAATTCTCGAAAGCCTCCACATACCTCTCAGCTGTAACATGATCCTCTCCAGAAAAATGAGGAAAGTACTTGAAGAAATCAAGAGGATAAGGATGAAGATGATATGGAAGCTTTAAAGGTTTAAACAACTTGTCTCTGATTCTAGTTTGAAAACTAGTGGGATGAATACGAGGCTTAACACACTGATGGAAAGGCTCAACAGTAACTGTAGTATGTGATGAGATTTGAGGAGGCTGTGGATCAATTTCAACCTCCCAAGGGCTGCAAGGGAGATTGAATTCAGGAGGGGTTTCAATTTCAAGCTCATCTTTATGAGTAGGCTGAGCTAAGGATATAATATCAACATCTACAACACAGACAGAAAGAAAGTATGCTTCTTCCAAGGATGGATATATAAAGGAAGGTGAGTGATCAATCGAATAAACAAAGAAAAATACAATCCTCTTTATATGTGAATGGAAAAACAAAAATGAGTTGATAAAGAACAACATAAGTTCATGAATAAAGCACATAAGATGATACCTAGTCATTCCCTTCATGTTTCTGTCAATAGGATCCTCCCCAATGGAGTCTCTGATGTGGATTCACCAGGTAGATGATTACAATCAATTTTTGTATCCCTCTCTTGTCTACCATCAAGAGTTGGATCTATGTCGTTCTTCCTAGGGAGCTCTTCAATCTGCTCAAATCCGTCCCTGACAACGATGCCATTTATGTTAGCACTAGGAATCACCCTCAAAATGTAATGAGGATAAGCCTAGTACCCATCCGTTTATACAGTAAATGTAAATGATTTTTAAGGGGGTCAAATGGATAAGACTCGAGATAATAACGTTCCAAATCAGAGAAATCGGGTCTGACATGCACAAGCAATTGAGGTCTTGTATCAACCTCAGTTAGTGATTTGGAGTAAGGGTTAATAGGAGGAAGAATTTGGTGAGAAAGTGTAGAGGTTTTCTACGGACATTAGGTCTTCCAGTAGCCTAAGGAGGAAAAAACTCAAACACAAGATTCTCTTGAATTCAAATTTTCAAGGAAATTGAAAGACATTATAACAACACTATAATCAAACATTCATCATAATACAGTTAGAACAATCCATGTGAATCAATCAATCATGAAATCTCTCAGTATCAAAGGCAAATAAGATGGAAGAATAAAGATGACTTAGATTAATAAAGAAGTCTCAAATCACGTTACATAACCATAGAACCAGTGTTCTTGATCAAAATATTACAATAAGGGAGCCTAGCTCAACCATCGACCATAAAAAAATATAAATATGCCTATATATACTCAGAAATGTTGCAACCACTAGGAGTGTGATCAGACCACTGCATTAACGCTTTCAGTTGGTGCCTTCTCTGTCAGATTGTGCAGGCCTAAGGGAGCCTAGCTCAACCATCGACCATAACAAAATATAAATATGCCTATATATACTCAGAAATGTTGCAACCACCAGGAGTGTGATCAGACCACTGCATTAACGCTTTCAGTTGGTGCCTACTCTGTCATATTGTGTAGGCCTCCTCATTTCAGATGCGATCCAGGCACTGTTATGTTCTTTACAGGAAAATCTGTCCATAAGGAAGCTTCAGATTGATAGTCTTCCTTTACGACCACTCTCTGCATGTTTTCCATTTATGGGGTGAGATGAGGTATGAAATGCATCCCCCATATTCAATAACTACCTTCATTGGGATCAGGATGAATCCTGTCACCCATGAATGTTTCAGGCGGTGCCCATGACTTCTTCAAGTCAATCCCAATGCCTCGAGGCCAAGAAGATCTTCTTTTGTGACCAAATACATACACTTTTGGCCTTTGGCGTAACTCCTCTCCATCGCTCCATATTCAATGTGACCTAGGGCCATGAACCTACGCAATTGAATGATTTCGAGTGCTACCAAGGGTGGTCTAAAAGAAAACCTCTTTTGTCCTCGCAATTCACCATGAACTGCCACATGTCCCTTTCTAAAAACCACGGTTCTGATTGCGGCCTACCCCTGATATTTTAAAACATGCGCACCTTCCGACCCCACAATGGAGCACGACCATTGATGTCATGATCTGAGATGAGGCTTCCTGATCAACGACCTAGCTCTGGATCCTTTTATATTGATGGATCAGATCTTCCCTTTTCAAATTGACGATCGAGATCTGCTTCATGCCTCTAGGCTCCGAGAAAATCAAAACTCAAATCTTGCTTACCTTCTGTGATTTTACCCGGAGCTATGGATCCGACGACACATGGATCTTGCTGATCAACGACTCAGAGTCACTTCGGGCCTTAGAGACTTTGTAATGTTTAACTCCCACAATTCTCTGGAGCTCCTAACTCCGAAGCGAGGGATTTGCCTCCACTCGTCCTCAGCTTTTGATGGCTCAGATTATTTTGGTAGTTCAAGCTTCGACACTTCGGGAATTCCACACACTTCTCACTTCGAAACTGCCGAAGCTTATTTCCCTGAACAACTCTGATGACTTGCTACCCTTGACAACTATATGTGATAACAATAACCATTTGTTTGTTTTTCTATATTGGTTAGCAAGGGTCTAAATATCCAAGGGTGACTTCACCTATCCACAGGGGAAATATTCGGTAACACCCCTCTACCTGTAAACTCTTGTTTCCAGAATTTTCATTCTCCCTATCTTGTCAGGAATAACCTCTTTGTCTTCCTTGGACCTGCTTGAGTGCAAAGTGTTGGAGTCACTCTTATGCAATTTCAACCTTGGGTGGAGGAACTTGGATCCTAGTTCTAGGATGGTTCCACAACTGTTACAGGTTGTAACCAATTGTTGGATGCAGACCCATTTTGGGGAAACATATATTTTTGGGGAGAGAATCACGAAGGGAAGAGAGGACAACTGGAAGGAAAAGAAACACATGCGAGGGAAGAATTCAAGGCACACATGAAAGAGAGAGATAACTACGTTAGGGTTAGGGTTTTTGTAATATATTTTAATGGCTAATTAGCCAAGAAGAGATGTTAGTGCTTAGGAGGTCTAAGGAGAGGACCTAAGGGGTATCTGAGTTGGATAGATACAAAAAAAGATGAGTAGTTTCTAGGAGGTAGAGTGAGTCCAAAAGTTGTAAGGTTTGTAAGAACTGCAAAATTTCATAAGATGGTGAGTTAGAGAAGGATAGAGCAACTTGATCCCAAGGGTTAGATCGTAGGGTGAGGATCTTGGTGCGATCTAGTCAGCCTCACAGGGATCGGGAGGATGACTGAGATTGTAAGATCCAACATAGTAAACGTGCATGGCACGACATCTTACTGAGACATAATAAAGATCTTGAGAGCCAGATCTTTGTGGATGTAGCCTAGGAGGGGGTGAACCATGGTAAATATTGTGTTATGTGATTGAATGTATACATCTCCATTGTTGTTAAGGATTAAATGCTAGATGAATGAATGAGAGAAATAGTTAGATTTGATACTCCACATGCATGAATAAGAATGACTATTTTAATCAAGAGGTTAGACTAAATAAACCAAGATCACAAGGTACAACCACATATCTCCACTGATTCCCAGGATGCAAGCACCTGAGTATTGCAACCACCCATAGAGCTATCTCAGGTGAGACTTTGCAGTACACTCTGTGTGTTGCATTTCCTTTTGGTTTACCAAGGGAGCTGATAGTTTTAGAGGAATTTTGTTGGAATCTTGTTAAATATGAACCTAGGTCAACCTATGAAAGTAAGGTAAGATCAGAGTAGATGAATGATAAAGTAGAATAGAAACCAAAAAATGGTTCCATTACCGGTTGGAATAGGATGGGACTGAGTGAATGAGATCTACTGAAGAAGCATAAAAAGAATGCCAGATATAATGACAATATGTTAAGAGAATGAGAATCTAAAAGGGGATGCTGAGACCATGGAACCCAACGAAGACACACTAGCACATTTGGCCCATTTTTCAACGGTTGTTTCGACGCTTATGCGACGTTATGTCGTTGATATGGCGACGAATTTGGAGTCTCTGAAACGTCGGTTTAGGTGACATGGCATTTGCGACAAACTTGAGAAAATGTCGCATAAGTGACGATATAGGCAAACAATCTCAAACCAACTTTTCGTCTATATTGCGACAACAACTTTTCTAGTTAAACCGACGCATCAATAAAAGCCATCGTCGCATATTCGATGACAGCTTTTTTGTTGTTTATGTAGCTAAACCGACACAAACAATAGAAGTTGTCGTCGAATCAACAGTGACAACTTTCCATTGTCTATATGGCAAAACCGTCGCATATATAAAAGTTGTTGTCGGATATCTGACGACAACTTTCCGTTGTCTATATGGAAAAACTGTCGCATATATAAAAGTTGTTGTCAGATATCTGACGACAACTTTCCATTGTCTATATGGAAAAACCATCGCATATATAAAATTTGTCATCGGATATCCGAAGACAACTTTTCGTTGTTTGTATAACAAAACCGTCACATATATAACAGTTGGCGTCGGATATGCGACGACCAAAATTTTTTTAGAAAAAAAATAAAAAAATATTTTGGGTATCAATTTTGATATTAATATTAATATTAAATCCCAAAGGTTATTGCATGAGCCCCATATTGATTTCACAAAGCCTTGGGACTTCTTTCATGGAGCTTATCAAGGCTCGCCAAAAATATGTGGGGATGGAGTCATACTCTTTGGAGCCAATCATGGCACTATGCTTGGAGAAAAAATCTATGTTCGAGGAGGCCTCATTTTTCCATATCTACATGGATTTTAATAAAAAATAGGATATGTTGTCAAAATAAGCCATCATGCTAGAAGGCTCCTTGTGGGAATGTGAATAGAAGGACAATGCTCTACTAGAAGCTACTCAATTGTCTATGTTTTGATGTTTGGTTGATAGGTCTTTGGCTTGAAAAAATACATATTTTAGTAGCAACTTTTTCCATTACACTCCATTTCACACACCTAATAAGAACTTACATATTTTACAACCAATCATTTGCAGCAGCTTAAAAAAAGCATGCATGGACCGTACTCCTGGTTGGAGTGAATGAAAAATGGAAGGGTTTATCAGTGGTTAAGAAGAGAAAGAATAAAGGGAAACAAAATGAATGTTTTTTCATCTGCATCTCTTCGTTGTTGAGTGAAGATAGTAAAAACTATAAACTGGGTCTGATAAAAGCATAACATAATGGCATTAATTTCCTTGTCTTTATTTGAGTACATGACTCACATTAATTTCATTGCCTCCATTTCCTTGTGTCATCTTTATTTGAGGACATGGCTACAGATTATGAAGATTGGATATTTCATTGCCTCCATTTCCTTGTGTCGTCTTTATTTGAGGACATGACTACAGATTATGAAGATAGATTGGATATTTCATTGCCTCCATTTCCTTGTGTCGTCTTTATTTGAGGACATGAC
>ML781719.1:228848-238989 GCA_009831015.1 Picea engelmannii
ATATATATATATATATATATATATATATATATATATATATATATATATATATATATATATATATATATATATATATTTTACAGCTATTTATTTTAGGTCATTTTTAACGATAAAGTTTGACTAAATTTTTATGGTCAAATTTCGTCGCATAGGCGACGGAAAATGTAGGGTCGTCACTTATGCGATGAAAATTGACCATTACAGTTCGGTCAAACTGTAGGCATCGAGATGGAAACGAACACGGGGTAGATTTAGAAATTTTTTTTTTTCTCTTGCATGTTGCGACGAAAGAGTACTTTCGTCGCAAGTGGTCATCGCAATTTTTTCAATATGTAGTAGTGGCAGAGATAAAGAGCTGGTTGAAAACAAAGGAGCTAGAGTTTGCAAAAAAAGATAACATAAACCTAAAGTTAACACTATTGATTTGGTGTTTTGACTGTTTTTCCAATGACCAAACCTGTTTTGCATATGGAAGTTATATGCTCTATGCTTTTATTTATCTCTCTTTTAAAGGTATTATTAGGTTTTGTGCATCAATTCGCCATGGAATAACATGAGGTATGTGTAATCATTGTTTTGTAATTATTTTATGTTAATTCATCTTCAATTGAATGATTACAATGTCTTAACGTTTCTTGTTTGCTTGCAATAGGCCAAAAACGTGATCCGACCTTCCATCCAATCCTTCGTTCAGACCTTCATTCGACACTTGATCCGACACTCGGAGCCAATGGAGTTTGCGGTTATCATATTGGCGGGATTCTATGGGTGATTCAGAAACATGGGTTTTGTGCCCACTCACGCCCTCCAGCTATTGAACTCATCACATTCAGACTTGAGCAGTTTCAACGACCACTATTTTGAGCGCACGAGGCTATTGGAGGAGATGCGTTCTATTGATGAAATTTAATGAATTTCTATTCTTAGAGAGTGTCGACTTGTTTAGTTGTCAACCTCTCAATATCTGTATAATATCTATAAATACTTGTCGTCTATGCCACAAAGAGACACGATTATACATATACACACATACATTATCTTCAATTTCGCTGTAAACTCTCTTTTGGTGATGAATATCAATGCCTTATTAATTCCGTGACTACATTTTTACCTTGAAGTAGTGCCATGACCATCTGGGGGCCCCACCAATGGTATGGGTAGCTTGTGCATATCAATATATATTTATATTTTCGCATTTGGCTTTCATAACCTGATAATTTCGAATTGCTTGTTTAAATCGTATCACTGTGTATATCTCTTCTAACTTGCAGCTCACTTCCTGGATTGCATGTGTATCACATAACATTTGTAGACATCCATGTTTACTTGTTTATATTTTGATTCCTAACACCTTGATTGCAGGTTGTAATTCATTTGTTTATAAGCTGTTTAACTATGCCATCATGTCTCTTTTCTTTGTTTCATAAGCTGTAAATCACTTTACAGAGTAGCTATTTAGACAATGTCCATTTCATTAAGTTGTAATACTCAAATACTATCTGTAGGTCTGCATAACTTGCTAATCATGTTTCTAGCATCAACATGATAAGAAACAAGTTGATTTTGAGTTATGATTTTCAATTATATCCTAGTTATGATTTCGAGTTATGATTTTTAATTAATACTAGTTATGAGTTTATAGGCTTGCATGAATTATCAATTATGTACAGGGTATTTGCTAGTATTAGTGTGATAGAACAAGCAATTTATTTTGAATCTCTTTTGCACAATGTTTGTAGATCACATGGATTATAAGAATCTCTAATGTTGTTTTTATGATGGCAAAGCTTTCTATAGACTTCTTTATCCATACTCTGCATTTCTCTGTAGAAGTTAGCATCAAGTTAATTCCATTTGAATTGTCATTAGTGATTAGATGACATCATGATGTAATTCACCACCATAGACACAATCATCACATTTGAATACTATCACAACACTCTTGATTTCATTTAGGTAGATTAGTGTAAAGATAAGGTTTATTCTCTGCAAGATAAAAGTAATTGTGAGTTTTTTTCTTTAAGAATAGAGTTCATTTGTAAACATAAGTCTGACATATTGTTTACTTATTTAGAGATTGCTTGTTCATTCAAAAAGTTGCTTATTTAGATTAAATAGGTCATAGTAATAGATTGCTTAAAGCTCATTAGTTAAAGGTTGCTTAGTATATTTAACATAGAATATGATGTTTAAATGGATTTTAAAAGTCATCTTTTAAAGTAGAATTGTAAATTGAAAAGAGTGTTGATCCTTAGGGTAAACCATCTTCTTAGCTAGTTAATATTTTCGTTAGATTTTCTTTTTGCCTTGACTCATATTGTGTCACAACTCTAAGTTTACTTACCCTGGCTGATAATTTAATTGAGGGAAATTAGTACATATACTTTACCCATGATTTTTGGTGTCGTTGCCAGGGAGTTGGCCAAAGGTAGAAAACAATTAGAAAGTAGATTATTTCTAAGCATTAGTACTAGTTTGGTGGCCGGGGAAATTTAAGACGAGAGGTAAGAACCTGCACATATGTTGTAGCAAGTTCCCCAAAACCCAATGATAGTTTATCTTTTTCACTTCTTTCATGAACAAACCTAGGGACCCAAAGGGTAGATATATCAAAACCAAACCAAAAATTCCGATCAAGGCTCCTTATAACCTTTTTGGAGAAAGGAACACTCCACCCATAAAATCCGTAGAATGATACCATAAAGTAGGGGATAGCTCAACCCAAAGAGCTAAAAAATGTCTCAGAAGAGACCAAAACTAGGGAAACCATAGAGTAGAAAATTGAGACATAAACAGTAGTGGGACATGAGGCAAGACCACTCGAACCTTCATTATAATCAACCAACACAACCTTTGCCTTTTCACCACCATCAGGGGACTCTAACTTTGTAGATATCATTGACCTTGAACATGTGAATGCTGTCTTTGGAATTCCATCAAATATAGTTGTATCCCAAGTTGAAAGAACAACCTTGGAACCAATAGTTTTAACATGCTCGACTAAAGTCCCAGACATCCAATTAATAGATAAATATTCCCATCGAAGGAATACCCTTCCTGAAAAAGAACCGTGGGACACTTTTTTATCTTCAAGGATAAAACCATCTAGGTATTCTCTTTTTGGGAATCAGATTAGTATGGATGATCAGGAGGATCACAACCATGTGAGACATGATGAGGGAGAATAAGTTGGAAACCAAACATAAACCACCTTTGGGTTTCTAATTTTGGATACCACACAAATTTTCAACATGAAGAACATTCCAATCTCTGCACTGCCCACCTTTTATGGTAAGATCAGTGAGGATCCAGATACCTTCCTGTTTGAGTTTGACATCTTGTGTAGAATCTATAACTACTTGCAATATGCCCATAAATTAAAACTTTTTCCTTCCACTCTCAAAGATTTTGCACTAAGATGGTTCATGGGGTTAGGAGAGTCTAGTATTAGGTCTTGGGAAGATATGAAATCTATATTTCTTAAGAAATACCAAGACTATTGAAATCTAAGGATTCTTGCAATGATATTTTTAAAATTCAATAGTTAGAGGATGAGAGTATCGAAGATTACATGGAACGGTTTGCTTATACTTCACAGAAATCGAATTTCATGACCTTCCAGATGATGTAGCCAAGACTCTTTTTCTTAAAGGAATTTTGGAAGAATATCTGGAGACACTTAACTTGATGGAATCAGGAGAAATTTACCATAAAAAATTCACTGAAATATGTGAAATGTGTAGAAATTACTCGAGGAGTAGGCCCAAAAATGGAAAGAGTGTTTGGGATCCTTATAGTAGAAACCTAAAAGGAGTTAGTTCTAGTGGTATTACAGGGGTATAAATAGGAAACCTATTGGAAAAATTCAAAACTGATATTCTAAGTACAATAGGTTCCTAGTTGGACACCTTAAAAATTAAGAAGAAACAGGAGGAAGATAATGAAACAATGTGCATATTTTGTCCATGGTGCAGGAGGAATCATTCCTCAAGGGAATGCCCATTAGACACCATTTCAGTTTGTGGCTTCTGTATTGAAGATAACCCAACTAAAAAATGCCCATCACTGCCTGGTTTATTAGCCATTTATAGAAGTGGGGATCCTGGGGAATCTTCTTATGCACCTAGGAGGCCATGGAAGCCTAGGAGTCAGGAAACATACCGGTATCTACCACCTCAAGCTTCACCTTATTATCAACAACCACAACAATGGAACTCACCAAATTGGAAAAATTGGTCTCCACAATATTCTTCACACCACCCTTGGCTACAAGGATGGAGAGGAGGGCATACCCAAGGAAACACTCAGGTTCCACCTGTTCCTATGCCCACTCATCCTTATCCACAGTTTCCACCAAACATCCACCAACGTTTTCCAGGTTTTGTCCCCCCACCTTTACCTCCTATTCCACAACAACCCCAACAATTTCAAAATACAAGCTCCACAAGACCAACATTATTACCAACACAACCGGTGCCTAACTTGAATAACAAACCAACTCAACTCAACCTTTTCACAATGTTGAGCTACAAACCTTATCGACATATGTTATTTCTCCTGTTCCATTACATGAGATTCAACTAAGGTAGGGGAAAGTTCTGGATAGACAGAGGCCTTCATTAGTCATCCAGGAAGAAGAAGAAGATGAAACTCCCGACCAACCCATGGATGAAACTAATTGGGAACATGTTATTATTCCCAAAGACCAGGAATAAAAGATTCCCCAAAGTGAATCTTCACAGCTTACAAAATCCCCTCATTATCCATAAAGATTAGCAATTGAGAAACCAATGATTCAACCTAAATTTGAAATTTTAAATGAATTGAAGAATATATGTGTCAAAATTCCCCTGTTACAAGCCATAAAGGACATTCCAATTTATAGTAAGGTGATCAAGGAATTGTGTATCAAGAAACTAGGTAGGAAACAAAAATATCCTCCAACAATACATTTGATAGGAGAATTGTTTGAATACATATCAAAGCAGCCTAGGGTCACAAAGTATGCAAACCCAGGGAATCCCATAGTAACAATAACCATTAATAAGGTTCCCATTGGAAATAATCTCATATACCTAGGGGAAACCATTAATGTTATTACTATTACTACCTTAGAATAATTACAGTTGAAACCCCTCCTTAGACCTACCCCAACTATTTTGGAATTAGCAGATATGACAAGATTTTTACCTGAAGGAATATTGGATGATATCATAGTCACATTAGCATAATGGGAATATCCAATAGACTTTCTTGTCATTCATTCAAAGGATCCTGCTAAAGGGCATCCCATCATCTTGGGAAGACCTTGGTTGGCCACAACCAATGCATTTATTGGTTTTAGAGAAGGTGAAATGACTATCTCTAATGGACTTTCTATACAAAAGATTACCATATACCCACCATATCAACCTGCTATAGAGAATCTATGGTGGCTTGAATGTCCATATGAGAATGAGAACTGGGAAGAACTTGTGTTGCCTAGTGATCATTCATGGGCACTTCAGGAGAAAACAACGGATAATGTGCTAAATCAATTTATTTTTGCAATCACGTGTGTTGATTTTCCACAATCGTTTCCGCAATTTGAGTATATGTTTGGTGAGTAATTTCAGGAACAGTTGGACCCATCAAATTTTTATTCAACATCTTTTATTTTTGAGATAGATGAATATGCCATATCTTATACCATGATTAGTCCTGGAAAATTCCTACATATAAATTCCGGACTAGATGCAGATCAACAAGAACAATTAGTGAATTCCCTTAAGTACCGATCAAGAGAATTCGCCTGGGAATATACCAACATGAAGGGTATACACCCCGACACATGCATTCATCACATATATACCTAGGCAGAAGTAACACCTGTTAGGAAACCTTAGAGAAGGATGGATCTGACACTAAAGGATATACTAAAGGAGGAAATACAAAAACTATTGAATGTCAGCTTTATTTATCCAATCTCTGACAGTAAATTGGTATCCCCGCTTGTAGTGTTTCCAAAGAAAGTAACTGGAAAATGAAGAATTTGTGTTGACTTTCGGGAACTTAATAAGGCCACTCTTAAGGATTATTTTCCTCTTCCCTTCATTGACCAAGTCTTGGATAACTTGTCTGGGAAGAAATATTTTTCCTTCCTGGATGGATATAGTGGATACAACCAAATTCTCATAGCACCTGAGGATCAGGACAAGAATACTTTCACTTGTCCTTGGGGCACCTATGCCTATAGGGTCTTACCATTTGGTTTGTGTAACGCTCCTGCCACATTCCAACGAACAATATTAGGGATATTTTCTGACCTCATTCATGACTCTGTGGAAGTATATATGGATGATTTTACAGTATATGGTAATACTTATCAGGAAGCCCTAGATAATATGAAGAAAGTTCTTATTAGATTTCAAGAAATGAATCTATCCTTAATTCATGAAAAGTGTAAAATGTTATTGACTGAAGGAGTAGTCTTAGGGCATCATGTTTCATCTGAAGGGATTAAAGTGGATCTTGCTAAGATTGAGGTAATCGTCAAACTTCCACCTCCAAAGACTCAAAAATAGTTAAGAATATTTCTTGGACATGCTGGATACTACTGATGATTTATTGAGAATTTTACAAATATTGTTGCACCAATGTTTGGATTTCTTACAAAAGATGTTGATTTTCTTTGGAGTGACGATTGTCAAACCACCTTTGACACTCTAAAAGATAAATTATCCATGGAACCAATTATTAGGGGACCCAATTGGTCCCTTCCATTTCATATATCCATTGATTCCTCCGATACTTCAATAGGAGGAGTATTAGGACAAAAAGAATACCAAAAATCCTATGCCATTTACTTTGTGAGTAAGAAATTGTCCCCTGTCGAGATAAACTATATAGTCACCGAAAAATAATTCTTGGCAGTCATCCATGCCATCAACAAGTTTCACCATTATATCACAGGATATGAGGTATTTGTACATACATATCACTCTTCCATTAGATTTCTCATGAACAAACCTATTACCAATGACCGAGTAACTAGGTGGCTCCTTTTATTACAAGAGTTCAATATCACCATCCTTGACCGACTAGGAAAAGAGAACTTAGTAGCTAATTTTCTCTCGCGCATTAATCATGAGGGTGATGGTATTCCTGTTGATGATATTTTTCTAGATGAGAATATCTTTTCCATCTTTGTAAACACTCCATGGTTTGCAGACATGGAAAATTATTTGGCTACTAGAAAATTATCAGCTCATTTGTCACCTCATGAAAAGCGTCAAATTATAACACGAAGTGCTAACTACTTCTGGGTTGGCCATGACCTTTTTTAGTACTGGACCAGACTTGATTATTCGTAGATGTGTCTGGGAAGATGAGATAGCAGAAATCCTACGAAGTTGTAATGATGTACCATGTGGTGGAAATTTTTCTGATAAACGTACAACATATAAGGTTTTACATTCAGGTTACTATTGGCCTAGAATTTTTAAGGATGCTGCCAAATATGTGAGAAGTTGTAATAGCTGCCAGTGGATAGGAAGACCCACATCAGCTAATGAAATGCCCTTACATGCCCAAGTTATGATAGAACCTTTTGAGAAATGGGCCCTTGATTTTGTAGGACCAATTTCCCCCATGTCTCGTAAGAAGAATTATATTTTGGTTTGCACAGATTATGTCACCAAGTGGGTAGAGGCAAACACCTTGTTTAGGGATACTGAAAAATTTGTTGTTGAGTTCATTTATGAAGATATATTTACTCGCTTTGGTGTTATGATATTGTCACAGAATAGGGTACACAATTCACTTCTAAGATGATGAAGGAATTAACGAAAAAATATGGGATAAAGCATCGTAAGTCTTCTCCATACCACCCACAAGCTAATAGCCAAGTAGAGTCAACAAACAAATTATTGGAAACTATCTTAACAAAAACTATCCAATTACACCATAGAGATTGGGCTAATAGAATTCTAGAGGCTTTGTGGGCATATCGTACCACCTGGAGAAACACCATTGGGCATACCCCATACAAACTAGTTTATGGAAAACAAGTAATTTTACCGATTGAATTCCAAGTAAGGAATTTATGTATTGCTGCACAATTGGGATAAGACTTAGATGAGGCAAAAAAACAATGAGCCCTACAATTGAAAAATTGGATGAGATTAGACAAGATGTTATCCAAAGGACAATCTTAGTTCAAAACTAGAGAAACAAGTGGCATGATAAATTTATTAAAAAGAAACAATTTCAACCTGGTGATTGGGATTTGTTGTTTGATTCCTGATTAAAAACTTTTAAAGGAAAACTTACCACTTGATGGTTGGGTCCTTACGAGGTAGTTACCATGTATGATATTGGGGCTGTTAAGATAAAAACAATTGATGATGGGCAAGTCTCTTTCGTAGTGAATGGACACCGACTTAAACTTTACTAGAGATCCATTTCTAAAGAATATTTTATATAGGTCATGTTAGCTGACAAGGCATTGCCCTTGGTGGATGAGGAAGTTTTTTTGGATTACTGAGAGGGGGGGTGAATCAATAATAACGTAATTATAATCCTTTTCTTCAAATGTTATATCAATGTAGATTTATTATCCAATAATGAGTAGTAATAAATAAACAATCACACACATACACAATACACTAGTGTTTTACATGGAAACGCAAATCGAGAGAAAACCACGAAATGCTTTTTCTTATATGTCTTGAAGAATTACATTCATTGGAAGCACCAACTTACTTTGTTTTCCAGCTGCAACTGGAAGGAGGCTCCAACCCCCTAGTTTCTCAGGCTACAACCTGAGGGAAGTTCCAACTCCCCAAATCTCTGGCTACAACCAGAAGGAGGCTACAACCCCTAATGTTCTTTGGCTACAACCACCTGTCCTTGCCCCGTCCTGCCACCATGAAGTAGAAGTAGAATGATGGAACCACTGTCACACTATCACTGTGAGATATACCGCTATAAACCTGTACCAATAAATCTAAACCATGCATCAACCATGCATCAACCTGTAATCAACCTGTACCATAAACAAGTGCATCCAACCATGTACCAAGTATGTTCCAATCATGTGTCAACTACTCATCAACTATGAATCATCAATATGTACCAACATCATCAACTATACACTTCATGTATGTGTCATCTCATCAACTACTTGTCTCAACCATGTACTCAACATGTGCCACAACCAAAAGCCCTCATCAATTTCATCATCCGAATCTGATTTGTAGCTCTGTAATAGACCTGGTGTATATGATCACATTCCTGCAAACCTTCCTTAACTTTTAAAAACAATATACTAGCATTTTCATCAAACTTTTCTTTAGTCTCACATGCCTCGTTTTGGATTAGTCAACAACCCTAACTTGAAGTAATCATAACTTTGAACCTGTAATGTATAAAGATATAAAACTGATACACAATGTTCTTCAGTGTTTTTTTTACAATTCCTCCAAGTGGCACTACTTGGAACCTCTCAGAAAAGGATTTATAGAAAAAATGGCATACTTTGCTGAATTCTGGCTTATTCTAGAGAGCGACCTTGTAGAGCGTGCCCCGCACAAAATATTTGATGAAATTATATGAAATTATTAAAAATAATACCAAATCCTGTACCCTAACCAACACATTTTCTCTCACTAAATTTGGATCTTTTATGAAGAAGTTATGATGTTTTTACCCAAAACACCTGATTTTGACTAGTTTCAAGATTGGCCACAAACCCTATTTTCCACAGAGTGTAACTCCCAAAATACAACTACCCACAAGCTGAATTTTTAACCACATATACTTGGATATGTTTTCTCACTTGCATATAAATTTAAGGATATGAATCATTATAGAAAAAAAGTTATAGAGAAAATGGTGAGATGACCTGAAAATAACATACCTTAGAAAGCACCATCAAAAGAATTTATCCTTCCTTGCATTTGGGCCTTCTTTTCTTCACTTTCCTCAGAATTTCGGCTTTGATATCATTTGTATACCTTATACACCTATATATATTCAATATTCTCAAGTGTGATTCAAATGAGAGAGACTTGCCTCTTATTTATACTCTCCAAGTAGCTTCCTTAAAAACATCTTCTAGGTCACTTGGCCCCACTTTCCTTATTTTAGGGTTGGGTCCACT
>ML781719.1:239039-259203 GCA_009831015.1 Picea engelmannii
TTTTGGGGCTTCTAGATGACATATGAGGGTCCTCCAACTTCGTAAGGCCATAACTCTCAAACCGTGAGGAGTTATGTGACATTCTACATACCACCAGAAATGGCATGACATGTACTATCCATATAGAATAGTATTGTCTGAAAATATATCATAACTCATACTGTTACCCATCAAACAAACTTGGGTCCATTACCCAAACCTAGGGTCTCCAACTTCTCATGGCCATAACTCTCTAACCACGAGGAATTATGTGACGTTCCACATACCACCGGAAATGACATGACAAGAAATATCCATCTAGGATATTTTCCCTAACAAATTCACTTTCCTTCATCTCATTATTCCACAATTAAGCATGGGTTCTCTTACTGCACAAAGCATCTTCCCGTGAGGGCTTTCACCATAAGGGGACCACTTTGGAGTTCATCCATATTTACTTCTTATCATCCATGAAAAAACAATAATGAGTCATATTTAAATCAAACACTATTGGGTCCATTACCCAAACCTTTGTGCTACAGGTCTTTCTTCAAGGGTTGACATCAATGACAACCAACCTTAATCAACAAGTTTCTTCTCCCTCCCCTTGTTCTCGAAACTGTTTTTTGATTTCTGATTGTACATATGTAAATATTTTATAATGTTTTTTTTTTTTTTATTAATTTTAGAGATTTTTGTAGGTGTTCATCTAACAACAAGTGGAAAACTCCAAGGAGACAAAAAGGGAAGTATTTTACTTCGAAATAGGATGTTTCTATATTTAAACTCCGTTGTCTGCTTAAGCACTAATTGGATAATGACTTTTTATTATGATTAGAAACTGCTTGATTTAAATTATCCATTTTTACAAGATTTCTATCTTCCTTTCTCTCAAGGCATCTTTCATTGCAGTTTCTCATAACCTCCACCATTAGAGGACATAAGGAAGTGACACTTTGTCTTATCAAACCTAGAGGTTACTAGTACAATTTCCCCAAGAAACCTAAGTAGGTGAGTAAAGTATCTTTATGAAAGAGTAGCAAGAAGGTATGATTAGCGGTTAACCATGGAAACATCAATATAACTTCAAAAAAAAGAAGAAAGTGAGTAGGGACTGAAGATACCTTTATGTTATTTTCCAATGGTACCATCTACTACACATTAAAAATGCTTGACTATACCATATCTTCATATTGGCTATGCCCAATTAAGTATCCCTTACATTAGGAAAATATATAAGGAATACATAAAGAAGAGTCATCCTCTAAATTAAATACCATCCTAGTACAGAATACAAAATTTTTAGAGTTACCTCCCCATCTCCTTGCAAAAAGAAATATTCATACAAAAATGTTAAAAGATGGTGGACCAGTCTCTGCTGTAAAAGGGTGTAAGAGGCTAACCCGTCGGGATACTGAATAGGTCTGTTGGTAGCAGCTACCGACCTATGGTATGACTAGGTAAACCCTCCGGAGTACTGAACATGCTTGATAGAAGCGGGGCATTCTACCTAGAGATGGTGATGATTTGAAAAACAGTAAATAAAACTCCTAATCTTAAAACGTTTCCTAATGTACGACACTACTTGTAGGAAAAGATGAAAATAAGTATGCATGGTTAAGAAAAGGTAAATGAACTCCATCAATATGCCATTGGGAACTAACTTTAAGACAATATTAAGAATCTCTCACCTACCTCTTCTTAACTATATGTAGGATGTTTTTTCCTATAGGTGGGGCCATATTTTAACCGTTTTGTTAGACTAATGTGTGAAATTTATCTCTACACTTGGAAACTGTAAATCTTAGGCTATTGGGAGGATTGACCGGTTTCCTATATCTTTGATTGTGAGGTGTCACAATACTGAGGAGTGGGGGAGGGGTTTCCTGAGATGACAAATGCTAAGCATAGCCATATGTATTACAAGCCAAGAGAATATGAAGTAGGATCTGTCAAATTCTGTCATATTGTTTTTTTACAATATCTCAGGGTATTATATCAGCAATCGTTTGTATTGGTATGATAAGTTTTATATTGCTGACATAACTTTGTGTGTTATAAGCCTACTGTGCATTTTTATTTATGTTTATATCTAATGCAATGAACGACTGCTCACAATTAAATGTTCCTTGTAACAATTATAGACCAATAAAAAATGCTAAACACTCACTGTCATCTGTATTACAAGCCCATGAGAAGAGGAACGATCATTGTATTGTTACAGATCAATAATAAAGGCAATAAAAAATGGATGTTATAATCTTATTCATGCTCATCCTATCCATGCTCCTGTGCACCATGTGTTCTAGAAATCGTCCAATTTGAGTGCTATGGGCAAATGCCCGTTTACTATTAGATAGTTTTCACTTACACATGGGACCAGATTGAGTTCCATTTGGAGGACCAGATGGAGTGCCATCTGGAGGACCGGATGGAGTGCCATATGGAGGATTGGATGAGGTATTGTATACACTTTAAATGATCATGATCTCATTTAGGTCTGATCACTCGAGTTTGATTATGCCCGTTGCAGTGATAAATTAGATGAATTAAATGGTGTATTTTTAACATTTCATTTTGTGATCAAATTAAAATTACAAATGCATTTTATGATCAAATTTCCAGGTCGAAGACTTGGACATTGATCTAATTTCCTACACAATTTTGTTTTACCTCCAAAGTAAAAACCATTCAAATTCAAACTCGACGCAATTATGATCACACATGGTGTCTGTGTATGAAAAATTCGCCCACGATTCAACCGTTTCCATCACAACTGCATTAAGAAACGGGTACCTTGTCTCTATTTCTCATACCCTATCTATTTCTCTCATCCCTTGCTTGCTATATCATGCTCTCCCTCTGCCCGATTTCAAACTCCTGCTCATCCCTTGCTCTGTAACCATGCCCAACCATCATGAACCGTCCTCCTACACTGAGATATTGGCCATTCCAGAATTCGCAGCATGTCGAGACGTCATCCTCCATGCGGGTTGGGGAGCGTTCCTTGCTAGTCTGCAGGGGAACGATGACAACATATCTCTCCAATTATCTCATGGGTTCAATGGGAGACCTGCTCGCATAGGGTCTATGGTACTTTTAGTCTATGAAGAATCCATTTCCCCAGCCATGAAATTTCCATGGGTTGGGGATTGGTGGTTCAAACACCATCAACTTCCACGCAAAAGTTATAACAGGGTGTTAAAGCCTGAATACCAAAATATCTCTGGAGCCAAAGGGTATTCGAAAGAGTGGATCAAAGAAAAATTAATCAGCCCTCTGATCGTAATTACCGGGCTCATTACCTGTGAAGGTAGGTACTCTGTTTTTAAAGCCCGTCATTTCTGTCTTTTGGCCCATTTTCAATTCAACAAACCCCTGAATTTTCCCTTGTATTTTATGAAAAGCCTCGAGAAGATGTTTTCCCAGGTCCACAAAAATTTGGACAAACCTCACCATAGTTTATTTCACCATGGCCTCATTAAATTTCTTGTTATATTAGAATTGAAAAAATAGAGTAAAACATGGGAATATTTCCTCTACCAATTTTCGAATCCCTATCTCACAGTTAAGACAAGTAAGAAATCGATTGATTCATGGACTGTTACCCCACCTAATCCTCACTGTCTAAAATCTCCGAACCCTCCAGTTCAAACTATCTCCCTGTCTAATAAGAAAGGCAAGAAAAATATTGATTTCCCTATAGCCTCATCTAGTAAGAAAATTAAGAAGCCTGCTGATAATTCCTCATTACCTTCAACACCTATCGATTTTAAAACAAAGAAACTGCAGGATTCTTTTCATCAAGATTTTACTTCGGTTCCTACAAAGAGGAGAGGAGATAATCAATTCAAAGGGAAATCCTTTCGAAGAAGCACCCGAAGTACGAGTGGCAAGTCTAGTATAAAAACTCCAAGTACTTCGGATCATATTCAATTTTCTTCCGACCATGAAAGAACTCATAAAAAAATTAAAGAAGATTTTTCAGAGGAGTCTAAGCCTGATAAAGAGATCAATTTTGAACCTATTACACCAAGTCTTCCTCACAAAAACATTGTTACTCCCTCCTCCCAGATTCCTACACCGTCTTGTAAAATTGACATACCTTCTACATCTATCAAGGAGCCTAAGCCTTGCTCTCTTGAGGCATATTATCAAACCCAATATATTGAGCAATTTAAAAAAGAGAATGCTTAGCTGCTTCAACAGTTGGTAGAAAAAGAAACCCTGGATCAACATTTTCACTATGACAATGCTTCCCTGCAAGAAAAAGTAAACTCTCTTCAGCGATTGGTTGATCAGATGACTACCACCAATAACAGTCTCAGGATGAAATTGAAACATATCAAAAGGCCTAAGCCAAAGTCCCCAGGGCATGAGGGAGAATCTTCTAAAGCTAATCTACCCCCTCCTTCATGAGTATAGCTATGTCGGGTGACCCATTTTTGTTGCAGAGGGACTTGCAAACTCTTAGGTGTGGAAAAAATGTTGATTTGGTGTTTTGACTATTTTTCCAATGACCAAACCTCTTTTACATATGGAAGTTATATGCTCTATGATTTTATTTATCTCTTTTTAAAGGTATTATCAGGTTTTTTGCATCAATTCGCCATGTAATAGCATGAGGTATTTGTAATAATTGTTTTGTAATGATTTTATGTTAATTCATATTCAATTGAATGATTACAATGTCCTAACATTTCTTGTTTGCTTGCAACAAGCCAAAAACATGATACGACCTTCCATCCAGTCCTTCGTCCAAACCTTCATCCGACACTCGATCCGACACTCGAAGCACAATGGAGTTGGTGGTTATCATATTGACGAGATTCTATGGGAGAATCAGAAACATGGGTTTTGTGCCTACTACCACCCTCCAGCTATGGAACTCATTGCATTCAGACTTGAGCAGTTGTAGCGACCGTTATTTTGAGCGCACGAGGCTGTTGGAGGAGATGCATTCTATTGATGAAATTTAATGAATTTCTGTTTTTAGAGAGTGTCGAGCCTTTCAGTGGTTGACCTCTCAAGCTCTGTATAAACTCTATAAATACTTGCTATCTATGCCACGAAAATACATGATTATATACATACACACAAACATTATCTTTAATTTTGATGTAAACTTTGTTTTGGTGATTAATATCAATGCCATATTGATTCAGTGACTATGTTTTTACCTTGAAGTAGTTCCAAGACCATCTGGGGGCCCACCAGTGGTCTGGGTAGCTTGTGCAGATCAATATATATTTATATTTTCTTATTTGGCTTTCATAACCTTCTAATTTCAAATTGCTTGTTTAAATCATATCACTGTGTCTATCTCTTCTAACTTGTAGCTTGTTTCCTGGATTGTATGTGTATCAAAGAGAATTTGTAGATGTCCATGTTTACTTGTTTATATTTTGATTCCTAACACCTTGATTGTAGGTTGTAATTCATTTGTTTATAAGCTATTTAACTATGCCATAATGTCTCTTTTATCTGTTTCATAAGCTGTAAATCACTTTAGAGAGTAGCTATTTAGACAATGTCCATTTCATTAAGTTGTAATCCTCAAATACTATCTGTAGGTATGCATAACTTGTTAATCTTGTTTCTAGCATCAACATGATAAGATACAAGTTGATTTTGAGTTATGATTTTCAATGATATCCTAGTTATGATTTCGAGTTATGATTTTTAATTATTACTAGTTATGAGTTTATAGGCTTTCATGGATTATCAATTATGTACAGGGTATTTTCCAGTATCGGTGTGATAGAACAAGTGATTGATTTTGAATCTCTTCTGCACAATGTTTGTAGATCACATGGATTATAAGAATCTATAATGTTGTTTTTATGATGACAATTTTTTCTATAGACTGCCTTATCCATACTTTGCATTTCTCTGTAGAAGTTAGCATCGGGTTAGTTCCATTTGAATTGTCATTAGTGATTAGATGCCATCATGATGTAATTCACCACTGTAGACAAAATCATCACATTTAAATAATGTCACAACAATCTTGCTTTCAGTTAGGTAGATTAGTGTAAAGAGAAGGTTTATTCTCTGCAAGATAAAAGTAATTGTGAGTTTTTGCATTAGGAATAAAGTTCACTTGTAAAGATAATTCTGACAGATTGTTTACTTATTCATAGATTGCTTGTTCATTCATAAAGTTTCTTATTTCGATTAAATAGGTCATAGTCCTAGATTGATTAAAGCTCATTAGTTAAAGGTTGTTTTGTATATTTAACATAGAATATGCTGTTTAAATGGATTTTAAAAGTCATCTTTTAAAGTAGAATTGTAAATTGAAAAGAGTGCTGATCCCTAAGGTAAACCATCTTCTTAGCTATTTAATCTTTCCGTTAGCTTTTCTTTCTTCCTTGACTCATATTGTGTCACAAATCTAAGTTTACTTACCTCGGTTGACAATTTAATTGAGGGAAATTAGTACATATACTTTACCCATAAAACACCATGCAAATATCTGAACAAGCATGTATTCAATGACTTGCATGAAGTATTTTTCTGTGATTTCTTGCATGTGTTGCAGTAGTGGATATTAAGGTTGAAATACAACCATCCTACAAATCAGATCAAACAACTAGATTGGAATCCTATAGATATCACATAGTTACAACAAGTTGACAATAAATTTATGCTTGTAGTAGATTTCTGGTTAGACAACATCGTTGTAGAATTTATCACAAAATATGCAGTAGATACAACGAAGTCTTACAACATAGAAGATAAATATTTCTTGAAGGGACCTTGAGGTAGGTATATTAGATCACTATATACTTCCATTAAGATATTACTATATAAAAAAGGTGTAATGACAATGGACTTATATATCTAAACTTCTCTGCGTTCTTGGGGGAAGGGGGGAAGCACTGATAGAAGAAGGAGAAATGGAGGGAGAAATGGATAAAGGAAATAAGGAGGAGGCCTTGGACCTAATCATGATGGAGGAATACTAGATCAAGCAGGTCATGGAAATAGTTGGAAGAATGTGTAGTGGAGTACCCTACCAATATAAGATGAACATCAAGAAGAGAGCCATAGCCACGAGGGAGGGATTGGCAAGTGATGAAGAAGAGGTAGAGGATATTTGGGATATGGAGCAGATTGAGGAAATCCTGCATGCGACATATGAAATAAATATGAGAGGTCCAAGAGAAGGAACAAAAGGAAGCACTCCTATCCATATCAGTGTCAGTGTGGAACCCATAAACCCATATGCGACTAATACACCAATAAGAACACCACCATTTAGACAACCGAATTTTGTGAGAAGGAAGACATCAAGAAGTTCATCTACACAGGGAACAACAACTGGGGGAGCCAGTTTAGGAGTCATTAGCCAAGTATATACACCACGCAGAGGTAGAAGTTCAACATTCAGGATGGAAGGACATGATCCCACCATCAGGTTACCAGAATTCAAAAGGAGAGGCGTAGAAGGACCCTGAGAAGCACTTGTTCATTTGTGAAAAGATCTGGGAAGACAAACAGATCACAGATGAGGACACTTAACTTGAACAATTATCCGTCATGCTAAGATATCCTGCACTGGATTGGTACATGAGCTTAGCTGCAAACAGTCCAACATGGAAAACCAGAATGTCTGGAGATATCAAAAAGCTATTGATAAATGAATTCTAGAAGCCTATCTCAGAGGATCAATACATGAATGAGATGATAGAGATTAGATAGAAACTAGGAGAATCTGTGTGGGAGATTGACCAGAGATTCAAATGATTGAAGGGAAAGATAAATTATGTCATGATAGATATGCAACATAGGGATCTATTTGTCAATTAAATTCTCCCACACTTGAAATACCCCTTGCGAAAACAAAAGTTTCAGACCTAAGAAGAGGCTTTGCAGAAAGCCATACAAATGGAAGAGAACCAATATCAGAAGACAGATCTAGCCATTGAGGAGCTAAAGGAGGATATGAATAACTTAACATTTCAGCTAAACCAGAACATGGGCATGGACAAAAGAGAAGTTTTTTGGTGTACCACATGTAGGACATAAGGACACCATAAGAATGAATACCCAACATTCGCACAATACATGGCAACAGGACTACCAAACCATTTAACAACAAAAGGAATTTGGTGTGAGATCTATAAGAAACATGGGAATGATCCATATTATTGTCCAATGATGCAGAAATACCCAACGATACCTAAGAGTTCATATTGTAACTTTTTCAAGTCAGTAGGCCATGATGACAAAGATTGCAGGACCATGGACCAGATGAGGGAAAGAACATCAAATTCTTATAGGGTGCAGGTAGAAATGATGACCGGGTGATCCAAAAAGAATCCATAGAAGGCTAAGAACAACTAAGAACTCGCAGAGGAAAGTTAGGGCACTCAGAATGGCTTCAACAGACAGATAAAGGGAAAAAATTAAAAGTTCCCAAAACTCAATGATAATGAATATATCGCGAAGAGTGCGTCGCAAGATTTCTAACAGTGAAAATGATTCGTCAAATAGAGTTATAGATCGAAAGATATTCGCGGGATGAGTCAACATCTGTACTATTGACGTTAGCATAAGTAGGGATGATGTCATCATCCATACAACATATGTGGCAAGCGTAGAGGGAGACAAGTGTCATGATGACGTGGAAACACCAGAGGATGGAACATGTCACTCATTTTTGGAATTTTTAGGCCGCCATGTGGACCAATAAAAACATTCCACATGGTAGTATGTACAACACACATGGAAACTGTATGAGACATGGAAGGATGATGTGGAATCCGTACAATACATGGCAGGATGATGTGGCATCCATACAATACGTGGCAGGATGACATGGAAAAAAAGTGACTTGGAAGGGTGACTATGCAAAGAGGTGACGTGGGCCAATGATTGGCTGCCACGTGGCAGTGGGAAAATTCCCAATGATGCCAATCAACCCAATTATATATATATATATATATATATATATATATATATATATAATATATATACCGCCAAATTTGGCGGCAGTTCTACCAGATTGGTGACATATTCCACCGGTATGCTTTAGTATCCACCCACCAAAAGAATTGTTGTAACTATATACTAAAAGGGGAGGCCCGCGGGTTCGACCCCAGGACCTCCTCCAACCTACTCCTTAATATAGAATTTTCCCACCGTTAGGCCAACAACCCCATTAATGTTAAATCACCCACTTTGTATTATAAAAAAGGACTTACGCCAATGTATGAGAGGAGAGAACCAAGGGCACGACTGTATGGAAGAGACACAGATTTCGAGACAAAGGCACAGATTTCGGGATAGAGTCCAGTCATTAATTGCAGGTGCAGACATGAAAATTGAGGTGAGATTTTTCTTGGTCCCGAAAGTTCCAGACTCAGATTGAGGTGTGGAGACAATCATTTTACGGTAATTTGATGCCACGAACGTAGTGGTGATGTTTTTTTTCTGATCTGAGAAAATCTTCTGTAGCTTAACTCTAGAATGAGGTATACTTATGTATTTTGCCCAATTCTTTTGTGGAGTTAATAAAAAGGCCTACCCATTTGAGAGCAGGCCCTGGAGACGTAGTCCATCAGGGATGAAATCCTTTATCAAGTTATTTGTGTTTTACATTTGATGCTTATGACTCTTTCCTTTTGAGGTTTTCCTTATTTATGGTGCACTTTAGTTTATGCTCATTTAATACAATTCTTTAATAAGTCACTGGATGAAAAGATCCCAGATCATGTTGGTATCAGAGCAGTCATCTTTGACTTGAATTTTTGAGTATGAATGCTTACTAGGGCCAATATTAAGCAAGGTGAAGGAAATATTAAGACTTTCAACCCCGAATTTGGTTGTGCATCCCGAAGGAAGAAAATGGCTGAAGAGGACAAGCGTGATGAATAGGAGAAAAACTTTCACATGGTCTTTTATCGCATGTCAGAAATGGTCGAACGAATGTATGGAGATTACGAGAAGAGGATGAAGAAGAAAGGGAAGAAAAAATAAGCACATGCAGATGATGATGCTTCTGTAAACCAAGGGGCTGGAGGAGATCCTCCTGAGCCTCCATCTTCACCTTCAAGTTCTAGTTCTTCTTCCTCTGAGAATTCTCATCATTCTCATCATTCTATCCATAAATCCTCTTATAAGAAACCATTATTAAATCTTGATGTAAAATTTTCTTTACCTATGTTTAATGGAGATGCTAATCCTGAAAATCTAGATAATTGGATCCGATAGGTTGAAGTATATTGTCGTGTTCAACATATTGATGAGGAGGAAGTTAAAGTGCAACTGGATTCTCTTTGGTTGGAGGGAAACACTCTCGTATGGTTGGAGAGCAAGCTTCAAGACATAAGTAAGTGTGGTAATGTTCTTTCCTCATGGTCAGAATTTAAATCAGAGATAAGGAAGTAGTTCTATCCATTAGGGTATTTACATAAAGCAATGATGGAATGGAAAACTCTAAACATAGTGTTGGGAATTCCTTATCTTTATGATAGAAAAGTAGTCTTCTTTCGTCACGAGAAAAAATACCACCTTACTAAGGGGGAAGTAGAATATATTGTTATAGCTCACAACATGAGGGTAAACACAACACTTGTTAGTGCAGGACAAATAAAAGAATTATAAACACTAATAAGAGATATGTACTCATGGTTGTCAAAGAGAAAGATGTCAGGACATTTGATGCTTTCCAAGGATGTGATCCATCTCATAAAAAGAATTAATTGATATTGTTTCGAAGTATGATGATATTTTTCAAGAACCGGATGGATTACCTCCTAAGAGGGAAATCCAACATGAGATACATATTCAACAAGATTCTCCGCTTCCTAATATGGGCATGTATAGCATTTTAGTTGTGGATATGACAAAGATCAAGAAGCAGGTACAGGGCTTATTGGATCAAGGGGTCATCAGGCCCAGTTCATCTCCTTGTGGTTCTCTGATTGTGATGGTGCCAAAGAATAATGGCACATGGCGAATGTGTGTCGATTACCGGGCCTTAAATAAAATCACGGTGAAAAATTGATACCGTCTTCCTCATATAGATGATTTACTTGATCAGTTGAAGAATGCTATTTATTTCACTAAGTTGGATTTGCGCAGTGAATATCATCAAATCAAGGTGGCAGAACATGAAGCATGGAAGATTGCCTTTAAAACCAAACATGGATTGTTTGAGTGGTTAGTTACGCTGTTTGGGCTTTGTAATGCTCTAACAAATTTCATGTGTGTGATGAATGATGTATTCATACCTTTCCTAGATGACTTTGTGATTGTATATTTAGACGAAATTCTTGTTTTTAGCGGGACTTGGGATGAGCATGTGAGGCATGTAAAGAAAGTATTGGATACTTTTCAAAGGGAAAATCTGTATGTAAAACTGTCTAAATTGTAATTTGGCAAGACAACACTTTTGTACTTAGGTCATATTGTAGGAGGAGGACAATTGAAAATTGATCCTTCCAAAATTGATGTAATTGTAAAATGGCTTGAGCCAAAGAGTGTAAACGAAGTCCAAATATTCTTAGTTCTAGTCCAGTATTGGAGGAGATTCATTTCCAACTTCTCCTTTATAGAATCTCCTTTGCATGCCTTAACCAGTGTGAAGAACAATTTTCAGTGGGAAGGAAAGAAACAAAATGATTTCGACACTTTGAAGGAGAATATCCATACCGCACCAGTATTAGCACTGCCGAATTTTCAACAACATTTTGAGATTGAGACAGATATCAATGGATACGCCATGGGTGAAATATTGATGCAATATCGTAAGCCTATCTTTTACCACTCTGAAACTTTTAACCAAGCTGTTGTTAACTATCCTACATATGATAAAGAGTTGTATGCATTAGTTCAAAGCGTAAAGAAATGGAAGCACTACTTGTTAGGGAAGGAAACAATCATACATATAGATCATCAACCCTTATAGTATCTCCAAGCACAGACCAAACTGCAAAAATCTAGACACTATAGATGGATGGGTTTTCTACAACAATTTCATTTGGTAATCAAGTACAAGAAGGGTACATGTAATAAGGTCACCGATATTCTTTCTAGACTTCCTATTGTTGCTTCTATTATTTTGAAGAATAATTCTTTATCTCATGATAGATATGTAGAACAATATGCCATCGATGAAGATTTTAAGGAAGTATATAAGAATCTAAACGATTGTGCACAGGTAGAGACCTATTGTCTACAGGGAAAACTACTCTACCATATTGGAAAGCTATGTATTCCTACAAGTGAACGAGTCCATGTAACACGAGAAGCGTACACTTCTCTTGTGTCTGGGAATTTTGGGGTAGGAAAAACCATGGCTCATTTGCAGAGGTTTTGTTATTGGTCTCAAATGAAAGCAATTGTAACTAAATATATAAAGGGGTGTGTGATGTGTTCTACTTGTAAGCCCACTAATAGAAAAATGAGGCTATACTCACCACTTCCTGTTCCATCCCATCCATGGGAAAGCATTTCCATAGATTTTGTAGGGGGTTTATGAATGACCAAAGGGGGTCATGACTATTTGTATGTTGTAGTGGATAGGTTCAAAAATATGTGTATCTTAATTCCATGTAAAAAGTAGATCACTACTGAGCAGACTGCTAATCTTTTCTTTCAGTATGTTTGGGTTCACTTTGGGTTACCCACATCCATTGTCTCAAATCGAGATAATGAATTCCTTGTGGATTTTTGGACTAGCTTGTGGAGAATGATGTACAACAAATTGAAGAGGAGCACTGCTTTCCATCCACAGACTGATGGACAGACAGAGGTGGTAAACAAAAAAATCGTACTTTTTCTTCAAGGCTACTGCAAAAAACATCCTAAGTTGTGGGATGAACATATACCCTATGTACAACATGCCTACAATTGAGCTCTACATTCATCCACTCAGAGTTCACCTTTTGAGACATGTTTTGGGTACCTACCCAATGTTCCTTTAGACTTGATGTATGGGAGAGATGCCGATGTGAATGAAGAACACACATAGGATAGAGCTTGCAAGTTCATCCATAGGATCCAATAGATACACCAGGAAGTTGGGGAACAATTGGAGAAAATTTAAGCACAGTATAAGGCTCAACATGACAAGCACATGGTTGATCATCGGTTCCAGGTTTTTCGACTGGGTATGGCTTCACATCAACAAGAAGAGATTAAAGGGTGAAGGCAAGAAACTCAATCCCATTCATTATGGACCCTTAACTATCTTGGAGAAAAGTGGTACCAATGATTTTCATCTGGATCTTCCACCTTATATGCATATTTACTTAGTTGTGAACGTAGAGAACTTGAAACTTTTTGAGCCTCCCATGATCATGGATCAGGATGAGGAAGTTTCAATGCCTTTAGTTGATGAGTTTGCACCTGAGTACTTGCATGAGTTACATGAAGATATTATCCTATATAGAAGGATGAGGACTTCGCGCAGGGGTGATGTTGATTATCTTCAAGTAGGCTTAAAGGGAACACATCCAAGCAAGGTAAAGTGGATTGAGAAGGACAAAGTGAGGGGACTCTTCCCTCACTTACTTGTTGATTGATGAAATATTTTGGTGGTGCAATGGTGCAAAAAGATCTCAGTGGGAAAGAATGATCCAAAAGGATCTAGAGAAGGCTAAGAACAACTCAGAACTCGTAGAGTCAAGTCAGGGCACTCAGAATGGCTTCAGCAGACAGAGAAAGGGAAAAAAATAAAATTTCCCAAAACTCAGTGAAAATGACATTATCGCGAAGAGCGCGTTGCAAGATTTCTAATGACACAAACAACTCGTCAAACAAAGTTATAGATTGAAAGATATTCGTGGTCAAATTTTTGGTCAATCTAGCCCAGTGAGCAAGGATGAGTCAACATTTTTACTGCTGACATCATCGTCCGTACAACATACATGGAAAGTGCAGAGGGCAACACATGTCATGATGACGTGGAAGCACCAGAGGCTGCCACGTGTCACTCATTTTTGGAATTTTTAGGTCGACATGTGGACCAATGAAAACATGCCATGTGGCAGTCTGTATAGGACACGTGGCATCCATACGATACATGGAAGGCTGACGTGGCATCAATACAACACGTGGTAGGATGACCTTGAAAAGAGGTGACATGGGCCAATGATTGGCTGCCACTTGGCCCAATCATGGGCTTCCACGTGGCAGTGGGAAAATGCCCAATGATGCCCAATAACCAAATTATTAAAAAATGATATATATAATATATACCGCCAAATCTGGCAGTGGTTCCACTAGATTGGCAGCATATTCCACTGGTTCGCTATAACAGCCACCCACCAAAAGAATTGTTGTAACTATATACTAAAATTGGAGGCATGCGGGTTCGACCTCGAGACCTCCTCCAACCTACGCGTTAAAATAACATCTGCCCACTGTTAGGCCAACGAACCCATTAATGTTAAACTGCCCACTTTGTATTATAAAAAGGGGCTTCTGCCAGTGTACGAGAGGAGAGAAGCAAGGGCACAACCATATGGAAGAGGCATCAATTTTGAGACAAAGGCACATATTTCAAGACAAAGTCCAGTCATTAATTGTAGGTGTAGGCACAAAAACTGAGGCAAGATTTTTCTTGGGCCCGAAAGTGCCAGACTCAGATCGAGGTGTGGAGACAATCGTTTTTAGGTAATTCAACGTCATGAACACAGTGGTGATTTCTTTTTTCTGATATGAGCAAAGATTCTGTATCTTAACTCCAGAATGAGGTATAGTTATATATTTTTCCCAATTCTTTTGTGGAGTTAATAAAAAGGCCTACCCATTTGAGAGAAGGACCCGAAAACGTAATCCATCAAGGAAGAAGTCCTTTATAAAGTTTTTTGTGTCTTACATTTGATGCTTATGAATATTTCCTTTTGATGTTTTCCTTCTTTATGGTGCACTTTAGTTTTTTCTCATTTAATAAATTCTTTAATAAGTCATCGGACGAAAAGATCTCGGATCACCGAGCAAGATGCACCATAGTTTAACCAAGTACCAACCCCATATAACACTACAAAACAACATTATAACACTACACAACAACAATATAAAACTACAAAGCCGTAGTACAATACCATGCAACCACACTATAATCCCACACATAACCAGGCGCCCTAGTACAATGCAATGTAAGGAGATCGAGCTGGTTACAGAGGTGGAGGAAGAGGAAGAGGAGGCTTTGGAAGAGGTAGAGGACGAGTGGTATGCCACAACTAACCCGAACACTATGCAAGAGAATTTCCACTTCCACCTGTGACATGTATGTATTGTTGCGCATCATATCATGACACATAAGACTGTTCCACACTATTGGGGAAGATCCAGGAAAAGAGAAATCAGAACAATCAAAATTTTCAGTGGATTTCGGTGGAAGCAAGGGATAAAAAAATAAATATCAACAGAGTTATGCATGGAGAAGCTAAGATAGGAAATGACGTAGTACGACAAGATCCAACACAACACCAATGGGTGAAGAAGAATCCCAAACTGCAAAAGAAGTTTTATGCACAGAATGAAAAGGATATTCAAGCAGTCCAGACAAGAATTCTTGAAGCCAGACATTACATCGAAATCGATTACGCAATATACTCTGGAAGTTCGAACGTACGAGATGCCTCCATCACTAGATCAGACTAATGAAGCACAACCCCTAGGACAAGTAAGTATGATTAAATCTTTTCTGCAATCCCGTGTCAAACTACTAGATGATCCATCATATGTTAAAGTGGTACAAAATATGTTAGAAAGATGTAGCACAGAGGTAGAGGGAAAGCTAGAACATAAAACAATTAATCATCTGCATACAAGGAGGAGAACATGCAGAGAATTCAGACTGAATGCCAACATTGGAGATTTCAACATGGGAGATATTATACTGGATTTAGAATCCAAAGTGAATGTGTTACCCAAGAAGACATGGCAATGTATGGGAGATCCCACCTTAGGATATTCACCTTTTTAGCTGAAACTACCAAATCAACACAGAGTTCTACCAATGTCAAGGCTAAATGGAGTGATAATAGATCTGGATGGAGTGCGCACTAAAGCCTATTTCAAAGTAATAGAGATAGTGGATGGCACAACACCTTATCGGAAATTGCTTGGCTTAGATTGGGAATTTGATAATCACGCCATAATCAAATTAAAAATGAGGAAGATGACATTCGATTTAGGATAATATAGAGTCATTGGACCATTAGATCCATCAGAAGGGGAAAGGTTTGTAGAACCCACTTGTTTAGACTTGGAGGAAATTAACTAGTTATATAGAACCACTGCATGAGAAGATGATTATGTGAATCCAACGATAGATGGGGTACTTAGTTGGAGAAGTATCATGTCATGTTCTTTAGACTCAGATACAAGGTTGGAGAATTGGCAGTAGGGGTTACACGAAGTCTCCACAAGAATATGCGCAAGAATAGACCATGCAGTAATATGGGTAGGTACAGAGATAAGATAACCTCCTAGATTCCATGGGGTGACTGACTTAGAAAAATTATTAACAAGATACGATTATGAAGTGTTATAAAATCAGAGGCTCTTAGCTCTAGATATAACACTCAAGGAAACACCTGCAAGATGGTGGGGTGCGCACAAAGAGACAATCAAGGACTGGTACCAATGTAAGTGGTTACTTCACATCGGATTTGGCACAGAATAGGGAAACAACCAATTGTAGAAATATGATGGACAAGGGACACCAACAGAACACTTGGAGAAATGCAGAACACTATGGAGAATGAAACCACCAAAGGAATGGCCTCATCACTTTATTCACACATTAGAAGGGATTCCAAAAAACTGGTATATAGACTAGGAATTACGTAGAGGAACTACAGACTGGATAATATTACAACATAATTTTACAGTCACTTTCTCATTTGAACATGAGAACCCCAACATAGAATCAACACTCAAACACATCAGAGGGGTGATATTCATTAAAGAACCAGAAGTTGAACTTATGACAAAAGATCAACAACATAACATGCATACAGTAAAAGAACTACTGTCATGCTACCATCTGTAGGAGAAAGAACCAGATGAACATGACCCGTGCAACATTCAGATAAAAATTTTTGAAGGTGAACGAGAGGTGGAAGGTCCACCTATGGAATCATAAGTATTTACTGTGCTGATCAAGTTGAAAAAATTCAACATTGGGACAACTGAGAATCCCAAAATGGCCAACATTGGAGACTACTGTGATGAGAAAACAATAGAAAGCATAACAAAGTTACTGCGAGAGTACAACAACTTGTTCCCAACAACGTTCATTGAAATGAAAGGCATAGAAGGAGAGCTAGGTGAAAGGAAGATACCTCTCAGACCGAAGGCAATACCGGTCAGACAAAGACCCTATATACTAAACCCAATATATAAGAAAAAAGTGAAAGCATAAATTGACAGGATGTTGGAGGTTGTAATCATAGAAACAATGGAGGAATCTGAATGGGTAAGACCTATGGTAGTTCAAGAGAAGAAGAAGGGAGGTATAAGGATATGTTTCAACCTAAGGAAGTTGAATGATTCTTTCCGACATGACCCTTTCCCTACCCCTTTCACAGATGAGGTGTTGGAGAATGTAGGAGGCCAATAAGCTTACTCATTCACCGATGGATTCTCAGGCTACCATCGGATCAAGATAGCTCCATAAGACAGGTAAAAGACCAATTTTCCACATAATGGGGGTCTTACCAGTACACATCCATTCCATTTGGATTGAATAATGCACCATCAATATTTTCCAGAGTAGTCATAGTTGCATTCAAATAATTCATCCACCAGTTTCTAGAGGTATATTTGGATGATTGGACAATCTATAGTTTGTGGAAAGACCATGTAGAAGTTTTGAGGATGATGTTATAAATATGTAGGCAGTGCCAAATATCACTAAACATAAATAAGTGCATTTTTGGAACACCTTTTGGGATACTATTTGGCCATATAGTGTGCAAACAAGTCTTGCTAGTAGATCTTGCCAAGATTGCAGTGATTGTTAATCTACCACCACCAAAATCAGTATGTCAGTTAAGAGAAACATTGGGACACACATGATACTACATGAAATTCATAAAAGGGTATGCACAGATCACTGTGCCAATGGAGAAACTATTGAGAAAAGATAACAAGTTTCTATGGAATGAGGACTGTCAACGAGGATTGGACACTGTAAAAGTGAAGATGGTAACCACACCAATACTAGTTTTCCCAGATTGGGAAAAGACATTTCATGTGCATGTAGATGCATCAGATATAACACTTGGAGCTATTCTGGTACAACCAGGAACAAGGGAATTGGACCATCCTATAGCATTTTCTAGCAGAAAACTGTCAGATTCAGAGTAGAATTACAATACCATAGAAAGATAAGGCCTAGCTATGGTTTATGCACTTCAAAAGTTCAGAAATTACTTACTGGGAAATCATTTCAAGATATTTATAGATTATTCAACTCTCAAATACCTAGTCAACAATCCAGTGTTGGGGGGGATAATTTGTCGATGGTTACTGTTGTTCCAAGAATTTGACTTTGAAGTGATAGTCAAACCATGGAATTTGAATGCAGGACCTGATCACCTGTCAAGGATCACCAATGGAGAGGAACCTATGAATATAGAGGAAAAATTCCCTGATGCACAGTTATTTTCAGTCCAAGTAGCTGATGAATATTTTGATGACATCATTCAATACTTGAGTACAGGGACTGCGCCATAAGAATTTAAAACTGTTGTTATCACTGAAATTTCATCCACACACGGCGACAAGAAATCAGCATCGTCAAAACAGGAATGAGGTCATTCATGGCACTGAATTAGTTTCACAACATTGCAAAAGGGTAAAAAACTATACAAAGTAACCAAAAAATCAAAGGGCGCTTTACAGAAGTTGGGTGCGTGCGCATATGCGCGGAACAGGAACGTACAATGCACGCATGCGCACGACGCACAGATGTTGGCGCAAAAACCCGCGCACCTGCTAAACGGCGCATTTATTGAAATTGGTCGACCTTCCAACCACTTATGGATCACCTCCCAAGCCGATTTGACCCCAAATCTGAGCTAAATCCGCATGGTAGGCTGGTCAAAGACCTAATTGAGCCCTAAAGAGCCCCTTTTCACACCTCAAAGGGGTTACATAATCACCCAATGCTATGCTATAGAAAACCATGAAGAAACATCATTTTCTCAAGGAATTTCATGTAATGTTATGCTGCTTAGATTGTTTTAAGGACTCACTCCTTGACAATAACACATTAGCACCATTTCATTGAGCCATTCACCTCTCCATTGAGTGAATGTGCTTGGAGTTCTTTTACCATCATTCTCATTTTCTCATTGTAAGGAGAGCAAGTTTGTGAGGGCCTCAAGAGCCTTCCTTTGGAGGAAGAAGGAACCACAGTTCCCTTTCTTCATTGTGCTTTGATTTCATCAATAGACCAGCTCAAAACATTGGTGATATTGGTCTTGTTTTGTTTGTTATTTCTTTTTCCATATGCTCATAGTTTTAGTTTGTTTTAGTTTAATTCTTGCGTATAGTTTTGTTGTTCTTTTTCTAACCCTTTCCTCTACAACTGTCATGCTCAGCAAGACCCAACTGGGCATGTAAGCACCCTTTATTTTCTCACCAAGTGACAAATTGGGTGCAAACAGATTGGCGACCATACTGGGGAGAAGGTATCGATTCCTCCCTCATTTGGGTTTATTTTTCTTTCCTTTTGCTTTCATTAACTTGCAGGTGCACAAACCGGCCTCTGCCGACCTGATAACCAGTCAATTCAAGGGAGAATTGAGAGAAATCCATCCGGATTTCTTCTCTCGGCCATTTGCCACAGGCGCGTGGGTATTCCACCCCACAAATGCGCATCATGCGCGCCTGCGCCTTTACCACAATCTGTCTTTGCGTGCATGCGCTTGGTCTCTTGATTCTGAACGCGCATCAGCGCTCTACGCGCGCCTGTCGACACTAGAGGCCGCACATTCTGAACTAAATTTTACATTGTAAAGTCTTGAGATGTGGGGAAATTCATTTTCCTTCGTAAGAATGATGACATGCATGCTCTAAATACTACACCACTTAGGCCCCTCAACTTATAAAGGGGATAGTCAAACAAACATAGGCACTTAGGTGGATAAAAATCATTTTCCCTTATTTGCTTTTTGCCACGTGGATGGCTTGCTTTGATTTATAATCT
>ML781719.1:259352-273028 GCA_009831015.1 Picea engelmannii
CCTTAACAAAATTCAAAACTTTTAGGAGAGGACAAAGGCCCTTTTGGGACCCCTCTTAGTTTCATTTTTCAAACATATCCTAAATTTGTAACGGGCCCATACATGCCCACATGTCACAAAAGTAGGATAGTAGTTGCAATTTTGCTTTCTTAGATAAAAAAACTAGGAGAGTTTAAAGGTTGTAATGGGCCCACACATGCCCACATGTTCAAATCTAGGATAGTTTCATGCTTTTTCTAGATTAACTCACACATAGGGAGTTAAAGGATAGTAACATACCACATGTCCACATGCTAGTTTCCTAGGGCTTTTAAAATTCCGCAAGGTTGTACCAATGACATCTAGCTAATTAGGTAATCACACTCTTGTAAGGACCAAGCGAAGTCCACATGCAGCAAGGTGACATCTAAATAACTAAAATTTGGTACACTTTCACTCACACACAAAAGTCACTTTCACACTCACATAGCCTCTTCTCGAAACGCGGAGTTTTAAGTAGGTTTCCTCCAAAAGGGATTCCGAAAACACCCCATCTTTTCTTGACAGGACTATCCACTCCCACTTTTAATCAAATGAGGTTGGTTTTCACCCCTAGCCTCACAAAACAACATCATCTAAAATCTTTCTAAAAACTCACTAAGTTTTCCTCCATAGGAGGTGCCAAAAGAAGATTTTAGTCTAGGTAGGATTTCGGGGATAGGCATCCAAATAACTCCCCGTTATCTGGTTCTCACATTTTCAAACATAGAGGTTGACAAATAGGGAACTTAAAAATCCTCCAAGTCCAGTGTTCCAATCACCATAAGGCAGGGAGATACCCGTGAAGGGTCGAAGGCCGAGGTCCGGTTGTTCTGTGTGTCCCCCCTTGAGGCACCCACCTCCTGGACGGGATCCAACCCGTGACCCATTTCTTAGGCCGAAAATGTAAATGCCGCACTTGGACCGAGGTACCTAGTAACCAATTTTAGGACATCTACCCAGGTGGCGATTGTGGGCTGCAATTGCACCTTGATTGGATTTTGTGTGGCTATTGGGAAGTATCGCCAGCTCTTTCGGGATATTGCCCACTCTACCCCTCATTATAACCAGTTATTTCATCCTTCACTAGTGTCTCTTCCGGTGACTTCAGACCCCACTGTTGAGTACTATTGGAAGGTCCAGTGATATTTGAGAGGAAGGACGTTACGTCTTCTAGGACACGAGCATTTGCTTTATTTTGATTCCCCCCACGCGGACAAAACCCTCTTACCCACATATATGCTTCTTTTTCATTTATGTATTATGCACATCTGATTACAGTTTGACTTTGGTATATATATTGTGTAAACAGTTACAACAAAAGACTCTTGTTTCTATATTTCTCTCACCATTTTGTGCACACATTCACACAACTAGTCTGACACCATTGGGGAACCACAGAACCCCCGTCGTTCACGACGCTTGCTCAACCTTCCTCCTATCTTAGGAGGAGTATATGGTCGTACCCACTCATCAGTACCTCCTTCACACACTCCTATGAGTGCCACTATCTTAGGATCAACTTTGCTTGGTTCTACATTACTTGGGTCAAATTCCCAAGGTCATACAGTCACTCGCTCTCCTTTGCACGAAAGCGGGGGACCCACTTCCTCTCAAAGAGGGAGCACCAACCCACCTTGTCCCCATCAAGGGTCAAGTTCACAACACACTATGGCTGGAGCTAACCCTCCCACCCCACTACAGATGCCATACTTGACCTCTCTCAACATACCGGATCTTACCAAGCTCACGAATGATCCTATATTGCATGATGCCACATGGCCTGCAATGCCAACCAAACTTCCTTCAGACATACCAAAGTTTGAAGGAAAGGTAGGAGATGATCCTGCCAACCACGTCATGACCTTTCATCTATGGTGTTCTTCCAATAGCATTATGGATGATTCCGTCAGATTGCGATTATTTCAACGCACACTCACTGGCCCATCAACCAAATGGTATATCGAAGAAAACTCAGGGTCCCATACGACCTTTGATTCCTTGGCCAAAGCATTCTTAAATTTCTTCCAATTACCCATCCGCCACGAAAATGGTCTAGAACTACTATCTAACTTCAAACAGACCTCAGCCACCCACATCGCTGACAACATTCATGAGTGGCGTAGGCGACGTAGTTTGTGTAAAGAAGAAACCACCAAACAATAATGTCTTGACTGGTTTCTTAGATCACTTGTCACTCTCCTTGGTAAGGATGTAGCTTCCACCTTCCCATAATCTGAAGAGGAAGCGATCAACAAGGCTCAACAATATGACCTCATTTACGCATAGTCAGGATACTTATACATAGTACTTCCTGATCTTCCAAAACCTGTGCCATTTGGCCAAGACAAACCTGGGATGTCTCACTCAGCAGACGAACTAATAGGTGCCACCACACACCATGGTCCACAACCCCAACCACCACTGATGTATGGAACACCTCAATAACCACCAGCATATGGGGGCACTTCGTATTACCCCCCACCCCCTTATCAACAGCCATATTCTGTTGCTAGACCTCCACCCATTAGTGGACCACCACCGACACCCCCCATACATCCACCTGTTCCCACAAACAGTGGCACCCCCTCAATGTCCGCTTATAGTACTAGTGAAAGAACACATCCTTCCTACGTACCTTATGAAGCGGTACCACCGCAAAATCCATATTTCCCGTTTCCCGGTCCTCCACAACCCATGGCTCCCCCACATCCTCATGCGGGGGTAAATTTTGTTCAACCCTCTGCTGCTCAACAGTACCAAAATTTTGAACAATTGAACACATCCAACCCTTCGAACAACACCAAGAAGAAAGGATGAAACAGGAATAACAACAACCCGGGTCAAGCTGGGAATCAACCCCCACAACATCAACCCACTGGGGGAAACTAGAACCAAGGGAACCAAAACCCCCAAGGGGGCAATAAAAACAAACGCCCAGGGTGAAATAATGTTAAAAACATCCACCCTTGTGCTCTTTGTGGTGAGTTCGGTCATTACACTCACCATTGCCCCCAGATCGCTGATTTCAAAAGGTTGAAAGACTCGGGTAGTCTTCCCCATACCCCTGCACAAACTTCCCCTCAGCAGGCACCACAGCAGTATGTGCAACAACCCCCTCCCGCCGTGCTGCAAAACCCTATCCCACATCAAGGTGTGATAAACACCCAACAGGACATGCAACATCCCCCACCTCAGGTGGGCCAATACCATAACCCCAACAATCCAGCAGAGCGAACAATTCTCCTCACCAGTGAGGAAGAAATCCTTCTGCAAACACACAATCGTCAGTATCAAACACTAGACGAGTCTACTCCTATCTCTCCAGAGACAAAACCTGCACCAACGGGACCCCCATTGGTGATCCCTCACCCTTCCGCCGAACCACCATTACGCATCCCCCGCATCCCCTTGCGCAGGAATGTCCACAACCCACAAGCGAGGGCCACTCATAACTATAGCTTGGTAGATGACTTAGCACAATCCCTGGCTGCCATGTCAGTTCTGGAAGTCCTCCAGACTTGTCCTACACAGTGGAAATCACTACTTTCCGCCTTGGGGGTAGTCGACCCTGCTGATACTCGACTCATCACCTTTGACCTTGATAGATGTGAACGTCGTCTTCCCTCCTTGGTCGCTATTCAAATACCCGTAAAAATACGGAACATCACCATCCATAGGTGTATCATCGATGAAGGCAAATCTACCTGCAACAAGTCCAAAACAGTATGGCAGAAGCTCGGTTCCCCGGAACTCATACCCTCCGCCATCACACTACAAGCTTATGATGGAAGACCATCATCTCCTGAAAGGCTCTTCCAAAATGTCCCCGTGGAACTCGGGGGAAAAACTATTCTCATTCACATCGAAGTTATCGACGTCCCACTCGATTACAATATCTTATTTGGATGTAGTTACATGTATGCTATGAAGGCAGTGGCATCATTAGTCTTTAGGAAAATCATGTTCCCCCACAATGGGAAGATTGTAACCATCGACCAAGTCTCACATTATGAGCCAAATCCATCTGCCAATCTCGATAACATTCTTCCTCTAATCCATACCAACAAGGACACATATCCACTCATCGAGATGGGTCCTGGGATTTTCAAAGATCCATCCTTATTAGGGACATACCATGGAGCACCACCACTCCTTCCCCCTAATCAAGTCTGCGTCATCTCATATGACGAAACTCATACGGAGGAGACACATCCTCCTCAGGAGGCTTCAGTCATTCTTGACGTCTCAAAAGTCGTAGAACCACTCCAGCCAAAGCCTCTTGCGCACTCATCGACCCCTTCGGTCCATGAATCCACACCCCCTCAAGGGCCTAATCCCATTTGGGAGATAGTTCCCCAACCCCTCACTCAAATTCCCTTCTTTTACCCTCCACCTGGTATAGAAGCTTTCTAGGTAGCCGCAACGCTCACACTACCCAATATGGTGTTAGCAATCCCAGTGTGGTATTTACATCCACCTGAGATGGTCCCTTGCCCACAGGAAGGCCTCCCCATGATGAGTCATGTCCTCACCCCTACTACCCCCATACTCCCTACCCTCCCTACTACAGCTGGGGGCAGGAGAAAGAATAAAGAGCCTACAGCTCCACTTCCTCTGCGCATTGCACCACCTTGCGCATTATGTGAGAAAGAGGGTCACCAAACCAACAATTGCCCATCCCTACCTGAATTACGGAATTTGATTCCCCCCAATCCAATTCCCACAACACCCATCACTACTGGTAGTCCTATTGCTACCACCCAACCTTCCAGTAGTAAAGGGTTGGGGACTAAATTCACGTGTGCTATCTGTTCCGAATATGGCCATTACACCCATCATTGCCCCGCACTGCCATGTTTCCAGCAGACATTAGCTGCAAATTGCCAAAATTTCCAGAACAACCCATGCCCTGCTACGTCCTCTTCAAACATCACCGACATTCGCTATGTCACCACTACAGTCAATGAACGTATGAGATGCCCTTGTTCTCTCTGCGATTCATTAGCTCACTTTACATACCAGTGTCCAATAATCCTCGCATACAGGCAACATCAATTGACCCTGCGTCACCAACTCGCAGCGGCGGTAATTGACATTACCTCGCCACTCGAGGACTTTCATGTCATTTCACCTGAACCTGAGGCACTCCCAATGCCTCCTTGGTTCTTAGATGGCGTATCTGAGGATTTACCCCGTAACCCACCTAACTCTCCTGTTCATTCCCCTGTGGACACTATCCATCCAACCACCATGGGTACCCCTTAGTGCTTCAACATATGGTTCATGACGAGTGAACCCTCATCATCTGCTCGCACCACTCCCATTGCTTCCCTAGCAGGGGGCAATCACACTAGAGATGAGATCACTCCTTATGACCCCTTATATTCCCGTTGTTTCCAATACGATGAGGAAATACTGGAAGAGCTACACCGCCCATACTCTCCCTGGGACGCACTACGTCATCGTGCCCTCTTCTTTCCACAGGAAGCCCTCATGCCTCCTAACCAAAACCCCATTTATGCAGTCGAAACCAAAGATTTTATCCCATCCGGGCCTATCGATTGGTTCAACAATCCCATTCGTATTGAAGAAGGTAATCTGGCTAACATTTCCCCCACCATCAAAATCGACATTTCCATTGCAGATGGCGTTGTCGAAGAAATCATCATTGGAGTTGCGTGCACTCCTCAGGAAATCGCCGCATATAAAACCCTCTTCCAGGAATACATGGATATTTTCGCCTGGTCATACACAGAGATGCCTGGCCTTGACCCGTCTATTGTCGAGCATCGCATCGACACCTGGCCTGACATCACACCAGTTCGCCAGAAACAACGACCGCTACACCCATCCAAAGCCGCGGCTATCAAAGCCGAAATAAACAAATTACGTACGGCCGGATTTATTTATCCCATCGCTTACACTTCATGGGTTTCCAACCCTATACCCGTTGACAAAAAACAGGGCACCATTCGCGTCTGCACAGACTTTCGCGATCTCAATAATGCATGTCCAAAAGACAACTTTCCAACACCTTTCATCGATCAAATTATCGACGACTGCGCTGGCCACGAGGCTCTCTCCTTTATGGACGGATTCTCTGGCTATAACCAAATTCAAATCCACCCAACCGATCAATATAAAACCACATTCATTACCCTGTGGGGTACTTTCGCATATCGTGTTATGCCTTTCGGCTTAAAAAATGCTGGCGCAACTTTCCAGCAGGCCATGACATACATCTTTCATGATCTGGCTGCAATCATTCTCGCCTACTTGGACGACCTCACAGCTCGATCTAAGAAATGCACCCAACACCTCGATGATTTATGAATCATCTTTCAACGGTGCCGCCAATATAACATCCGCTTGAACCCTCTCAAGTGTGTGTTTTGCGTAACCGCAGGGCGCCTCCTCAGTTTTATCGTTTCCCAAAGCGGTATTACCGTGGACCCCCTTAAAGTCAAAGCCATTACCGAAATTCCACCTCCCCGGAATTTACGGCAACTTCAGAGCCTCCAGGGCAAAGCTAACTTTCTTAGACGCTTTGTTCCTGATTACGCCATACGCGCACATGGTTTCCTTCGCTTACTTCGTCACGACATCCCCTTTCACTGGGATGACTATGCCCAACAGTCGTTTGATGATCTCGAAGCAACGCTTTCAAATGCACCTTTAATTAGTGCACCTGACTATAATCACGACTACATCCTCTATGTATCAACATCAACTGTATCAGTAGCCGGCATCCTCGTCTAGCTCGAAGATGACAATCGTGAACATGTCATTTACTACGTTAGTAAGAACCTCTCGGGCCCACCCTTGAAGTACAAACATGAAGCGAAACTTGCTCTTGCTGTTGTCCTCGCAGTCCAGAAACTGCGCCATTACATTCTGCTTCGCACCACGAAGGTCGTCACAGATTCAAACCCTATGTAATATTTGCTCAGTCGTCGACAAGTTAATGACAAATTCGCTCGATGGATCGTTATCCTCCAGGAATACGACCTCGAGTTCTCCACACCAAAGAGTAAGAAGGTCCTCATTCTCGTCGAACTTGTCACGGACCTTCCCTCTGACACCACCAGTCCCCCCGTCAACACCGACTTTCCTGATGAACATCTCTTTTACATCGCCTCAGATGATCCTTGGTATGGATACCTCCTCGTCTACCTACAAACTGAAAAGTTTAGTAACCATCTATCACAAGATGATCGTCGACGTATTCTCCATCAGGCCTCCCACTATCTCCTCATTGGAGACATCCTATATCGGCGGGGCGTCGAGACCATTCTTCGTCGTTGCCTGACTATTGACGAGGCCGACAGAGTCTTAAACGACTGCCACAGTGGCGCTTGTGGGGGCCATCTTTCGGGTATATCCACGACTCAGAAGATCATCCGAGCCGGTTACTTCTAGCCTACCTTGTTTCATGATTGCATTCATGCCGTGAAACGATGTGAGCAATGTCAGCTCTACGCCAACAAAGCCCGAGCTCCCCCCACTCTTCTTCACCCGGTCATTACTGCAGGCCCTTTTTGTAAATGGGGCATCGACTTCATGACTTGTAATCCCCCCTTCAACAATGGTCACAAATACATTGTTGTCGCGGTGGATTACTTCACCAAATGGGCCGAAGCTATGACCACTTTCAACAACACCGCTGACACTGCAACGCGTTTTTTCTTCAACCACGTCATATCCCGTTTTGGAGTACCACTCCAACTTGTTTCCGACCATGGGAAACACTTCAAGAATGAGATCTTCATCGAACTCTCATCTTGGTTAGGCTTCTCTCACGAGTTTTCCTCACCATATTACCCTCAGTCCAACAGACAGGTCGAGGCAGTGAACAAAGTCCTCAAGACCATGTTACAACACACGGTTAATAAACATAAGACCAATTGGCATCATATGTTATTTTCTGCGCTATGGGCTTATCGAATGACTGTAAAGACCGCTACAGGTTTCACGCCATTTCATTTAGTCCATGGGATCGAGGAAACTCTTCCCATTGAGTGCGAAATTCCCACCCTTCGCACCACAATTGAGCTATTACCTGACACTGGTCCAATGGAGCAGCGCTTGCTGAACTTGGAGTCGCTGGATGAAGATCGCCGATCTTCATTACAGAACAACGAGGCAGCTAAAAAACGATCCAAGGCTACCTTTGATCGCCATGTCAACCTTCAATCATTTTGCGAGGGCGACCTGGTCTTGGCCTATGATATCGCCCATGATACCTTTGGCCATGGAAAATTTGAATCACTCTAGCATGGCCCTTACATCATCCAACATTGCCTCACCAAAGGCACATACATCCTAGCCTCCCCCGAAGGCCTCTCACTCAAGGAACCCGTCAATGGGTTATACCTCAAGAAATTTTATGATTAGAAGTAGTTATTCTACTTTAGGTTACTTTTTCTTGTTTAGTGTTTTTAATCTTTTTTCTCCTTCCCTCTAATCTAAACTATCCTTTGTACTATTGACAGATGCTTCCTACAACAACTTACCACATCAGTTACGCCGACGGCACCAGCCGTTGGACACAAAATCTCGCTTCGGCTGCTTGGGCTCTCTACACCCCCTCACATGAAATGATACATTCCAGCGGCATATGTTTGGGACCAGCAACCAACAACCAAGCCGAATACACTGCTATCATTTGCCTCCTGATCGATGCCCAACATCATCATATTCGTCATCTTAGCGTTTTCCTTGACTCTCAACTAGTCGTTCTCCAACTCAACAATGTGTACCGTGTACGTGATCCGTGCCTCTTTCGCAAATACCTGTAGGTTAGACTGTTATCCTGACATTTTGATTCCATTACATTTACACATATTCCATGACAATTGAATCAAATAACAGATGAAATAGCTAACATGGTGTTAGATTGGCATATATCACATCAAGCTACACATATGTGAACATCTCATACATTCTGTCACAACATATAGATAGAATCAACAAACATCATCATCAACAACAAAAAAACATATGTCAACAACATCAGGATCTCAAAAAATATGTATACTCATATATATAAATCAAGGCCTCTCCGGCCATCCAAATGTTTACATACAAAAAATACATAGGCCCGCAGGCCAGTGCCACACCTCGGTACAAAATCGGCTCACCAGCCTATATACAATAAAAGAAGTATACAATATACATCCATCAGGGTGCCTCTATCGCACCCCTAGCTGCTCCTCCCTCAGGAGGAGGTGGTGGCCCACCCCCACCTGCCCCAGGAGACGGTGGTGGAACACCTGCAGGACCCTCCTGCCCCAACGGCAGGCGTCCACTAGTCATCGCAGCGAGCACAGATGCTCGTCGCACTATACTCTGCCATGGTGGCGGTACTCCTATGCACTGCTCCAGGAACCCCTCGTCCTAAATGTGGATCCACATGCCCTCAGGCACGTGCTGTAACAGCGTCTCAAGATGACGGCGTATATCATCAAAATCTACTCCGGCTGCCGCCGGAGGAGCGTGTGATGGCCCTGCACCGGGATCATCAAACCGGCGCCTCCTCGCTACCCTCTCGGGCTCTGCTGGTTGCCCCACGGCCTCATCTCGACGACGTCTCTCTCCATGTGGCAGTCTCTCCGGCTCTTGCTGAATCGGTGCTCTCTGCCACTCCACCTCGCGCCCGCGAGGTGCCACATTTGCACATGCACAAAAAAACAAACAAACGATCGTATCAGCATCTACATCACATATGAACTGGTATATCAAAATCTAACATAAATCAAAACATACAAATACACAACATACCTCAATGGTCGAAAACCTCCCCAAGAGGCAACACCATGTCCGGGTCCCCCCGGAAGTCAACCCCAGCATAGGGGTACCGAAGTATCACTTGCGGCATCTGTCGCCATATCTGTGCTGCCTGCACTATGAAGTAATTCCCACCTTTGCCACCGCCGTGGCGAACCAAAACCGTCGACCACCGCCTCAAGCGTGGCTCTCGTGTCCCGGGCGCCTCTAATAGAACCCTCGGGCGCAACATCGACACCCTCTCCAAGAACCAGGCTACCAGGATCGAGCCGAACGTGAACTCTTCGGTACCTGTGGATCGACATCGATCCAACTGCGCGATCATCCGTGCATGTAAAGTCAACCCCCATGCAAAACGCTCACGGCCCAATACCACCCTCTCCAGCACCAATAACTGGCCACCACTAATCCGTTAGGTCGCAAGTGACCCATACACGCGAACAATCATCACCGCTATGCAACGATGCAACAAGGAATCTAGACCACTCACACTCACTACAGTCCCAGACATGTAGTTCTTGCCTGAACAATATCGCTCGGTGATCTCCGAAAGGTGTGTATCCCTCGGCAGCATAGGCTCTGCCGGTAGCGGCGTTCCCCAGAAGGGGAGCCCAGTCAAAAAATAGATATCCTCCATCGCAGTGAAGGGGATCTGCTCTCCTCGCACGAGGAAGTAGTGCATATCTGGACTCCACATCTGGAGCAAGAACTGTAGCAAGTATTCATGTGCCCGTATCAACGGGCACTCAAAAAACTTTAGCAACCCACAGGTTGCTAAAGCCGCTCTCACCTCAGGCCCTGCGTTGGCCACAACATCTCGCAGCTGCAACCAGTCTCTCTCACGCCACCGCACAGCCATCACCACCACTGGAAACCTGCAAACAACACAGAGTCCTATATCAGCTTATGCAATCATCCAATGCATCAAAAAAGACTCATTTTTTACGCTTCAACCTTGCCTAAAAGGCGCGGTTTTTTTACCCACAAGCGCGCAGATATGCGCGCCTGTTCACTACACAGGCGCGCACATATGCGCGCTTGTTCATTACACAGGCGCGCTCTGGAGTGCGCCTGTCCAAACTCACAGCCGCGCTCACGAGCGCGACTGTCCACCCCATAGGCGCGCACTACTGCACGCCTGTCCACCTCATAGGCGCACCCCTAGGGAGCGCCTTAAATTCCCCCCCACGCGCACCCATGCACGTCTATTCGGTGGATAGGTGTACACAGATGCGTGCCTTCCATTGAATTGCCCATGCATGTGGGCCCACATCCTACCAAAAAGCCCCTCAAACCCCCTGTACAGCCCCCCATACCTACCCTACCCAAAAATTGGAAACCTATTTCTATGCAGGATGATCAGACCACTAACTTGATACTCGCACACCGTCGATCGGATACCTCGTGCTCCCTGAAACTCCAAATCTCCTCTGCAATCTGCTCGTCCAGTCACTGTAGCAGCAGGTACAAATGAGGTGGCAATGTGGGCCCTACAGCTATATATAGGCCTTTTGCCAAACTTCCACTCAACATTCCGGGAGCCCAAGGTGTCCATTTTTCAAACCGTCTTCAGCCACGGGATCATCATCCCACCGCCTACATCATGGCTATCCTTGGGTCACTTTTTGTCCTAGGCCCCCGGGGCGCCCTTTTTTCCATATCATGGTCAGGTACGCATGCGCATAGTCACATTTGTCAAATACATGCTCATATCTCTGATTCTCTTCAGATATAGTTCACTTTGGGTATTTGGTTGTTTTGTGCGCAGGTACTTGCTCATCGGTCACCGACATCATCCCTTCAGGTATATATACTCAGCATTGGCATGTAGTCTCCCCTGTTGTATTGCATTTCCATTTCCAATCACACCCTCTGATATTTTCCTTTAGGATCATCATTCCCAGCTCTGCAGTACTCACACCTCCATTTGCATATACGGTACTGTTACCCGGTAGCTTTCTTACCCACATGAGTTGTCCCATTCCTAGCACCTTTTGGCACTTTTTTGACACTCATGCTATTCTTCATTACCCTTTAGGGATGGGAGTCCAAGTAGTCTTTCATCATGTTGCGAATCAACCACATACTTCTTCCCCTCATTTTGCTAGTTTCCCATATGGACTCCCAGATCATCACTTTATGGTTCTATTCTTTTTTACCTGCACCCCCGCAGGATCATGAACCCTCCATTTCATCCACCATCAGTTTGCCCATCTGCGAACCTATCTTCATTTCACCTACCTCATACAGAAACTCACCGACGGGGCCCCCACCCTTCATCTGTTTTCCAAGAAATTTCTGCCCTCCCTGGGGCACTCATTTCACACTCGGGCACCCGTTTCTGTATTTGTACATTTTTCCCAAATTATTCATTATTTATTGTACAAACACCTTTATTTTTTAGTCATTTCCTTTTGTCATCACCGTTGGCGACTTGCTTCCCTTTTTGGCCATGCGCAACCCATGTCACCCTTGGTTGGAGCATTACTTCTCATTTTCCCTGCCGGCATCATCCATGTCTTCAGAATACTTCACAGGTCACTTACCTCTACCCTCTGAATTTGTTCACCTTGTCCCGCCTCTGGCACAACTTATCCTCGGTCTTGGCGTCCCCCTGACACTCGACCTTGTCACACGATTGCGGCCACTCATTATATCATACACCCTCCAACCAAGGGCAATCTTGAGTCTTCCCACTTTTTGACTTCGTCCAAGTACCTCTGCCACTTCCTCACCTCAGTAGATTCTATGAAGCCTTTTTGCTTCTGGAAGTCATGTTCCCCTTCTGTCAACATCAACACACTTTTTCCAGAAGGGCGACAGTATCTTGATTCTCATTCCCCATTTAATGAGAGATCTCGGACGACACATGGTGAAACACCATTGCTCCTTGCTGTCGTTGGCCCCCATGACATTCGATGCCAACACTTTCTCATGTTATGGTGGGTCTTACTTTGCGACTATTGCAGTTCTTTTATCATTTTCCGAAGACCTCTGAACCTGGTAGGGCCATCAATGCCCACATCATTGTCGCTGCTTATTACCGCACTCATTGCCTATTGTTCAGAGTATATTCCTTTGCATAATCGTCTTCTGCCTTTATTATTACCGCCCCCGAGGGCACTACAGTTATCTACACCAACACTTCCGTCATCTTTTGTCAGAGTTACATAACACGAGCATGGGGCATGCCCACCTCGTTTGTACACAATTGTATATTGTTACACACCTTATGGAAGGTCGGGTTCTACCGGTTCCTTTCTTCTCCAATGGATCACTCTGAACGGTCTCACTATTGCTCTCTCTTACAACCACATTCTCAGTAAAAGAAACATTGATGGATTTCGGCTATACATATGCTCCTAACCTCATCCATTAGGGGCATCTGTTATCACTGAAATTTCGTCCACACATGGCGACAAGAACTCAGCATCATCAAAATAGGAATGAGGTCATTCATGGAACTAAATTAGTTTCACAACATTGCAAAAGGGTAAAAAACTATACAAAGTAACCAAAAAATCAAAGGGAACTTTACAAAAGTTGGGTGCGCGCGCATATGCACGGAACATGAACGTACAATGCGCGCATGCGCGCATGACGCGCGACTGTTGGTGCAAAAACCCACACACCTGCTAAACGACGCATTTATTGAAATTGGTCGGCCTTCCAACCACTTATGGATTGGCGCCCAAGCCGATTTGACCCCAAATCTAAGCTGAATCTGCATGGTAGGCTAGTCAAAGACCTAATTGAGCCCTAAAGAGCCCCTTTTCACACCTCAAAGGGGTTACATAATCACCCAATGCTATGCTATAAAAAGCCATGAAGAAACATCATTTTCTCAAGGAATTTCATGTAATGTTATG